>JAQIXX010002266.1:0-25736 GCA_034700605.1 Willowsia nigromaculata
GATCTGTGTGATTCCCTGCTGAGAAAACTGAGCTTTATGATCTGATAAATATTGAAGATGGGAGCTTTTGATGGATCTGAACACATCAAAATGAAGACTGCTGGAGATCTATGGTTTTACAGAGTGAATGATCCGTACAGTCTCTTACATTATGCACGACAGCACATATTATGTGTGCGTAAGATTGTAGGATGCAATCCACTTATCATTACATACCTAGAAATGGCGGTAGAAAATAGTATAGGCATATAGATTTCGAACCATGAACTCTAAAAGACATTGATGAATTTCCTTCATTAAGGTTTTGTGCGAAGGACAATTGAGAAACAGAAAATGAATTAATAATAACGATCTCTTGCTGTTCTTGAAACAAAATTTTCGCTGCCACGTCCTTAATTCAACCTGTTTATTCACTGATTTAATTGTAATCAGAATTATTATTAAAGACATCAGTACTTAGTACAACATGAAAAATATTTAGTATACCCACCTACACGATCTTACGAGCCATACCATGAATGCCAGTGTAATACTTTGCTGAATTTATTACATCAATGATATAAAGAACATCATCAAATAGTGTGAGAAAAATGGCAGCAGCAAGAGGAATGAACGTAGTGACAAACACTATTGGTCCAAATAATTTCTCAATGCTTGCATTTTGGGTTCCCCAGGGAGAGCACGGAGCTTAGCTGCCCCACTGGCTGTGACTGCATCTGCGTTTCTCCTATTTTATGCATTCAAATAAACACAATAGAAGCGATATATTGAGAATGTGGTGTGGTGGCAAGTATGCGTACTCGCTTTTTTATTTGAGTGAGGAAGCTATCTGGCTGCTCTCTTGCTACTAGTAAGCTTCATTTTCATCTGTCTCTCTCTCTCTGTGAGGGAACTTGACGGGTAAAAATGTCAGCCTTATTATCCTAATCCTAGAAGAACAGACTTTAACATATCTAGCCAGAGCTCCCTTTTCTCTGCATTCATCAGTCTGTACGCATATAACAACTCTGGATATATACAAACACGGCAAAGGACAAGACTGACAATGTTTTATGAATAACAGCATTTTATGTATTCTTTAGTATTACGCAACAGCATAGCAGATGGGAAATACGTTCATGCTTTACGTGTACATTTTTATCTTGGTTCATCTTGTACACTCAACAGTGTACACGATAGTATGGAAAATACAAAATTATGTGTGCATTAATGTAACTCCCATTCAAATTCGTATATACCATTTATTACACACTTTGTGGCATATAAATACTCGCAAACAATCATTCATTATATTTTCGTAAATCGAGTTTTTTTGCACGTGTTTGTCATATTTTTAAAAAATCGTTAAGTATAGAAAAATCTTGCACTTTACAAAAAACATTGTTAATTGATCTCATCAAAGGGATATAGAAAAAGTATCAGTTTTTTCCCCTAATGAATATTGCAGAATGTCCTGTATGCATTTTCTATAGTCGATAATCCTTTCCTTAAGGTATAAAGAACGAAGCTTAATATAGAGATTACGCGTGATAATGTGATTTTAAAGCATGATGCATCCTGTCAATGCATATGCAATACGTAGTAGGTTCCTGTATGTTAAGACCGTTTATGGCATTTTTAATGATTATTATATGACGACAATAATGGTTACCTAAAGCTATATTCATGATTTCATATTAGCTACCAATATTACACAGCAAACGAGCATTACTATGAGTTTCTTGATAAAATATTACTTATAAGTGCTCATGGGTTGGTTTTATCGCTGCAAATAATAAAGTAATGAGCGATGTAAAGGTAATAATTATTGGCATATTACATAGGTACATGCATTGCAGTTCTTAATTCTTAATTTTAAAGCAACGCAAGTTTCATGGTGAAAATGTTCTTTTGACTTCGTACTTTGCAGTGGGTATTGTGCAGACTTAGACAAACCAGCCAATGTTATGTATGTCTTCTAAAATTGCAATTGTATTCACCTACTTTTATGAATTGCATTATAACTGCACTTTGTGCATAGCTCTGTATGTACTCTTCCCTTGAGACCAGGCCAATGCACATTGCATTAAGTTGCAAGAAATGAAAGAAAGAAGTGACGACTAAATAAGTTGACTAGTACCACTTGACTAGTAGGCCAAAATAATATAAATGTAGTAATAATAATGATATAACAAGCACACAAACACACACCGCCCTTTGCTGGATGACTTATGGCCTCATACATTACTCTCTGACAAATAAATATGGTCCAGTTTGACTTGCGGCGAGTACACTTCTTCTTCTACTGCTGCTGTTGCTTCTTTCCATTCCATTGCAGTGCACTCCAGCTCTCAAGTTCAAAAACGAGAAAAGCACGTTAGAATCTAATAAAACTCATGAATTCCCTATGCAGTTTGTGTAAAAGAGTCTACTAAAAGTCAGCTCAGCAACATCAACAGCACTTTTTAATACTGAATGTGCGTGGTATCTATAAAAAAATGTTGAAGACATGTATATTACTCTCGCTACTTAAAAAGTAGCAACACATATTTTACTGCATGTGTGTCTGTTTTGATTTTGTTTTCTACAAATGTATACAACTCACTCCATTACAAATATAAGTGTCTATATCAATCTGAAAAGTCATGTGAAAATGAAGAAGATCGTGATGATTTTAATATGTGTAATGAATATCTGTTAGAGAACAAGAAAGAGGAGGCAATAAGTGCGTTGAAATAAGAAGGAAAAATAATGAATTCTAATCTGTCACTAGATTGACTGTAGTATTCACTGTTCACTCGAATTTCTATTACGTACTGTTTCCTGTCCACCTCCTCTAATCCACAACCAACTCCCGTTCCTTTGTATTGAAATATATCGTTTGCAGAGAAATCGAGAGAGCGAGAAATGATAAATTTAAATCGCTCATTGTTGTTCACTATCTGTTTTAGTCATTCGATTTTCAATTTTGAATTTTATTCTTTGTAAATCCCCTCTGCACCGCGTGTGTGTGTACCAAATAATCCCTTCCCGTTTTAGCGAATTGTGTTTTCAACATGGATATTGCATTTGAGATTGTTGTCGGTTCCAGCACACTGCACGTTTTTCCTACTCCCCCTACAAGGACAACCATGATGCTTCAATTGCTGATTCACTTCTGTTATTATTGTCGTGCTTGTCCCCCTTTGCTTTAGTTTAAAAATACTAAACATCCAGTCCCCGCATTTTTTATTCTAGGATATGGGGAATGTCAATGTCAAATTCAACTTTGAAAATGTAAATTGAATATTGTTACGAACTTACACTCATGCAAGCTTTCTTGTAGCTTCAAATGTACATACTTTTTGAGTTCTCGTATAAAATCACCCTATATGATTATTTCGAAGGAAGCATCTTGATAGTCCAAGTACAAAAATATTTGATATCATTCTTCCTACTTCAAATACTTCCATTGTAGTTGTTATTATTCGTGGGTATTCATGTGTGTGCGCTCGTAAGATTAAACAATAAGTTTTATGTTTTCATAATAAAAGCGAAAACTTACATGCATGCTTTTGATAATGTATGGTTTGACAAAAAATCAATTTATGTATTATTCGAAAACTTTGTATTATAATGTGCATGTAAGTGTGTTATCTTTGTATGTAAAGTACAAAGAGTAAGTGCAGCGTTGTAAATTGTATGCGTGCACTTTATGCACATCAATAGAACAAGCGAACATTCCTTGTAATCATGATGATGATGATGGTGGTGGTGAAAAAAACTCAATATAAATTGAAAATCTAATCCTGCCACCCAACTACGCAAACCAAAACCTAATATATTCTAATTTCACCCAGAAAGTGGTACACACAACTATAGGAAATTGGAGCCAAAGTAGAATCAAATAAAACACTGCGACACTTTTTTGGTGAATAAATTCTCGCCCAAAAGTGAGCAAAGCAAACACATCCACATATTATACTAGCGATGGTTCTCTGAGTAACGTATGTGTACATAAGAAAGTTAGGCTGACGGTTGTATCTACAGAATATAAGTTATTGCCACAGGAAATGCATACAATATTATGGATTCTTCAGTCAATCGCGTAGGAGTTGAAACGAGTATATAGGCTCGGCAGAAGAAGAGACAACAAAAACAAACTATGTAAAACAACTGGTAAAGGAGACAATACAAGGGAGCCGAGTGAGTGCAAGACAGAAAAAGAGATGGATGGCTCCTGCATAGTTTTCACTTTCCCAGCAAATTTTATATAGCTCATGGGCTGATCATACCTTCACTATACTCGTCCTACACCTCGTTTTCCAGAGGAATATAACAAGTACAACCATTTCTTACATACAATGTATTTTAAACGATACGCAATATGTTGAAGGACACAAATATGCACTAACTATAGATGTGTCTATGTCTAAAGGAAAGGGTTGACACCAAAACGAATAGTTAATATCATTGTATGGGGTATAAATCTATTATTATGGAAGAAGTACAGTATGGCTGATCTGCTTTGTTTATATGCATTTTTGTTAGGCATAGCCTAATCCTAATAGTCTTTCTGTTGTGAAATGCCATATTGTAAATATAAACCTTGTCATCACCTTTGTTTGCTTATCTCTGGTGCTTTCGTGTCTACTGCATGGTATAATAATATCACCAATTCAATAAGAAAGACTATATTTACAATGTCCCACTTTAAAGTTTGTACTTTCTCCCCTCCATGTTGGCTTATGAAAGTTGTAAAACCCGAAGAGGAGAGAGCGGTGGAAAGAATGTAATGCTTCGAATTCGAATTTATTCGAAAATTCCACATAGGCAACATACACTGTCTATGTAGGTATATATTTTGATGGAATGTAGGCCCTTGAATGCTCGTGTGTTGTTGTGCTCTGATGTAATTGTACAATATTGTTATTTGCTTTTATTAGTCGCGGCAAATTTCCTCCTCAAGTTCAGCATTCTGATTATTATGCATAATATCCTTCAGTTTACGTACTGTTATTTATGCAGAAAAAGAGAACAATTTTGATCGGTGGTTATTAAACATGCATAGTACACATGCTTGCATGATGCATAAATTTTATTCATTCGCTTATTCCAGCGATTTATTCACGTACTTTAAAGATTTATCCGAGTGTGAAGAGGGAGGAAGCGAGGAAAAGATGAGATGGAGAAGAATGTATTGCAAAGTCATAGCTCATTTTGATGATGGTTTTCAGTTTGCTGCATGCATTTAATTCACACACAAACAGGATGGAAAGGATTATATATCATTCACACGAAGAACGAAACGCAAAATGGAAAACATGTTCGACATCAAGGAATTCGCTCGCTTTGTGTTATTGTCTGTTGTCGGTGTTGGGAACCCTTGAAAGTTGAGCTGTCTCTCCTACTGCTATTCCTGCTACTCCTCTACAATTTTCACTATTTCATACCCAAATCCAACTGGTTGGCTAAATTGATGGTGTGCTGGTGCAACAAAGGAAGTTCTAAATGATAGCATCGTGTGTATTGTGTTGTGTGTCCTCCTAGAAAGTGGCTACCAACCAAAACCAACTAATAATGCAACGATGATTATGAATACTGCCATAGTCATCATCACAAGATCTGTGTGTGTGCATTGTAGTAAATATTGTACCAAAACTGCTTGCATAATAAATAAGAGAAAACTTTGACGTTTCATCCTACCAGCTACCTACTATATTGATGTCCAAGTACAATAGGTATATATAGAATATTTCATAGGAGGAAGAAAACGCGACGCCAAGTCAGAAAATATTTCCCGTGTCATCATGAGAATAATAATATGCGTGATCATGCATGCAACAAAACTAATTTTCATCTTGGGTATATAATCAATCATAGCATACATGCAAGCGAGAGTAACAAAGAAGGACTGAGCAATGTAATTGTATAGTAGTAGTATATAGTTTAGGTTGGGTGACGACGATGATCATGATGATAATGACATAGTACTTTCCCATGTGAGAAGATTATTCTTCTTGAAATAAATTTGGCTGGCACACAAGCTACTTCCGATTTTTGCCACTGTGTGGTATGCAAATGGACCCATTTTACAACAGTCAAGATTCTGAGAACGATATTGCATCATTTCGTAGAATAGGTGCGGTGACATTTCAGAAAATGGAGGAACAAAGTACGAACTATTCATGGAACATTCAGTAAGAAAAAAATATATTCCAGTTGATTTAAGCAACGAAGAGTTTCATGCAAAAAGTACATAATCCACAATCAGCAGACACGGTTTTAGGAATTTATTATACTTGATTTGGTGGTAAAGCACGAACCAATGTAATGAAATGACGCGCAGACTGCTTGTCTTTCCAACAAAATGTGATTTGATTTACTCCCTTTAAAAAAAGGCAAGGTAAATGAAGTAAAGTATATTTTGGAATATCGGAATCCCCTGGTACATAATTACCTAGATCGTGTATTCATGGTATGTTATCCATTTCCTCATTTTCCATGAGCGAAAGAACCTTACGAATTATTTCGCATCAGCGGAAACGCTAATCGAAACTTTCACGCCTTCATGAGCTTATTCATTTGGGTAAGATGCGTGAATGAAACGTATTACTATGCCATACATACACGATAGTCGGAAATTGGGAGAAAGCAAATGGAATTAATTTAAATAGAGAGTCTAACAGGAAAAGATGCTCAAAGAACTCAAAACAAGTTAACTTTACGTATTACTGATCATCAAAACTTTGCATTACTCATGAAAATGAATAGAAACACGGGATACCAAGGATCACAGAAAATCAAGACAATGTATCAATTCGCATATACGAAATTTACGAAATTTACGTTACAAGGGTGAAAACGGAAAGGTGGCAAGAGTAATGAAAATATTGAAGTACTTTGCCAAAGTGTTGTTCATGTAAATCCCAGCAGTCTCATTTAGGTGACAAACCTTCATAAAAAATTGATATCATACCTACTATATGTTTCGTTAGTCTATTGTACTAATGCTACATCTATTCATAATGAATCTGGATTTGGGTGATAATTCGTTTCAAGCAAACTCTACACACTCAAGTTAAATTTTAATCTCATGAATCCTTACAGGAAGCCAAGCCACTCTACCGGTTGCTCGCTTATATCTCTTGTTGGTTACGTCCGGTTTCACTGAATTCACATTGCGAATACATGCCTTGAAAAATGGCTGAAATAATGTAGCCGCTCTTGTGCTCATGAGCTATTGGCAAAATAAACAAACTCAGGCTAAATGCATTAATAGGAAAGTAAGTAGTAGGTGGGAGTATGATATCATCACGGTGCCTATTAGTTTTGGTGGTTTAAGGGTAGGATGATTATAAATAGATTTAAAATTCTATAATTTTGTGAAAGTAGATGATCAAGCACCCTCGGCTTCTCGGTCACTTATCCCGAGTATATAATTAAAATTGATTATTGTAAGATTGTAATGTAGATAATCAGCAATAATTCAACTTCATTCTGTGTAATGTGCATGTACAGTTGCAGCATGAAACAATATTTTATGAAAAGTTCTTTATCTTAGAATATAGTATGAATTATTTTATAAATGTATGTATGATTTCAAATACTGTAAATTGAAATCATCTAAGAGATTATACATACTAGACTAGAGCCTTCATCAGTACAAAAAAATATTAATAACCTACTGGCTATTTTGGACTACGAGAAACATTATAATTTACCTCGGTGCAGTGCCCATAATTCAATCAAGCTGTGACTTCTGCTAAAGAATGCCCTCAATGATCTATTTTCGATAATCGTATGATGCCTATGGAGCTACCTATTCCATAATGATAGGATACCACAGACATCAGTAACGGTTGCTTATCAAGTAAATCGTTGCGCTATAGAATTTTAAAACTTGCACCTGCGTTCGCTTGAAACTCCCTATTCGGAGCTACTCGTTTACCTAATTGTATTTAACTAATCTTAAGAGATTAAATCATGGGTTGTCTGGAAATTTAATGTATAATTATTGTTTCTGTACACTTACTTTCTGACACCTTCATCCAGATTTTGTATTGCATTGAAATCTCATGCGTCTTTTGATTGAGTGATTATGCAATCCTCACAAAATAGAGAACATCATGCTTGCTTAAAAAACTAAAGAGACAGTAAGCAGTCTATAGTCTATATTGTGATTGAATGAGAGTGACGAGCAGAGTTTAAAAAATGAAAACAGAGCAAGGCAACAGCATCCACTTCGCTCCTCTCTGCTCATATTTAAATGTTAATTGCAAGTTGCAAGTGGTGAAGTAGTGAACTGCTGCTCTTAGACTGATGTTGTGTCTGATCGTCTACGGCGAATGAGCGACGATCCTAGCCCAGCAACGAAAAGTGAACTCATCTCATTCTCTCGTTTCTTTCACATCCACACAATTCACAATAGTAATAGCAGAGAACTGACTGAACTGAGGTTACATTTATAGTGTATGCTTTTTAGTTACTAGAAAGCTCCTCGCCTACTCCACGCTATTTTTCATCTCCACACACACAGTTTTGCCCTTACGTTGCGTTATTTTATCAGACTAAAAAGCACCAAGTATTACAATGAAGGTATAATGCGAACGTGCATCATGGATAGATTCTCAATTCACCATTACATTACATAGGACAGATGTGTGCGTGTGCAAGTGTTGTGAAAGAAAGAAACCAAAAGCAAGCTTGAAAAGGGCTTTTGCCTGCTTGCTCATCTTACACAAGTCTTCTTCTCATGATACTCACTCACTACGCGTTTCGTAGAGAAGAGGAAAGCATAAGTTTTTATTCGAATGTTACAACAATACAGTAATAGTGCATGGATTGTAGAAGTTGTAGTAATGGCAAGCGGCAGCAGCACTGCCAACACATAATAAAAACATTGCTTTTTCAGTTCATTCTTATGTTCCTCTCTTTCTCATTGTATTTAACCATTGGTCCACCCGGATCGGTTCCCCAGTTTGTGTCACACTCTTGGAACAAGTTGACTACCACCAGAGGTACTAAAGACCAGGAAGTGGTGTGTGTTGTGTGTCGGAGTGAGAGAGACATGTGGCATAACGATGTAAAAATAGCGATGGAAAGATGACGAGAACATTTTGAAAATGAAAGAGAAAAATCACAGTTATTTGTGATATTTTAAAAATTACTCGGGATAATTGCAGTTGTATACGTTTAATTGTTTCTAACATTTAACATTCCAATAAATGTTGTATGGAACTTTTGCCAGAGACTAATTAAAACTCACAATCCCCCAGTTAAACCAGAACGCAACGGGAACGCAAAGTGTCAATAGTGAAGAGAAGAAAGTACAGCATGCCCCAAATTATACGATTGACAAGATGACACTGCTCAACAACATGTCTGAGTTTTCAGATCTATCACAAACTTGTAGACATCAAGTGCTACACTGTTTAAAGTTTCTTTTATCGATATTGGGGCGACAAGTGACCTCAATTAATTGGTTTCACAGTTAGAAACAAAAACCGTTCCAAAACTTTAGCTGAAATGAAATTAAAATTTTGGATGGATTATGGATAACAAAAAACTGAATTATCTTCTAGTTCAAGTTTATTTACTGTTATTGTTACGAATAAAAAAGAACAGTAAAAAGTGTAGGACTACTTGTTTAAGTGAATCTAAAACTAATATTATTATGGATTGAGTTAGAAGGAGTGTGAAGTGGTGAAGAAAAAACTCAAGTGTGTGATTTTCTATCACCGATTCCCTCTTTTTCAAATCCCTGCTTCTTCACTATTCACATTCCCCTTCCCCAGTGTGCCCTGCTTCTTCGCTTTTATATAGATACCTACATATATATTTGCTTCACACATGCAGAGAAAACTATATTTTTGAATCGTGGACAGCTGGTGAAATTAATACTGACAGATCAAGAGTTTGCAAATTAAAGGAATTACTGCGGCACTATCATCATCAAAACTCCCTTGTCGTCAGTATTGCAGCAGTATAGAATCACCGAAATACACACAATTTGTACAATATACGGGGAGCAAAACTGTATCCGAAACAAAGTGAAAATGTACCCGACACCCAGGAATAATCTAATAAATGCATCAAATGAATCGCTTTCTTGGTTAAATGAATTACTGAAAAAAGTATTCCATAAAATTCTCCAATCTTCACAACAACTTTAAATTGAATTCTACCCAACAAAGTGTACGTTTGATAGCGATAGTATGATTGTGCCTTTTTTATCATCTTACCGTCGTCATCGCCGTTGACATTTCTGTCAAGTCAAAAGAGAGATTTTCCGTCTTAAAATTTTTAACCCACAATATTGCATAATCAACTAAACAACCTACAACTGATTGTTGCCGACCCCTTCCAAAACTTCAGATCGCATCAATTTGATTACAGTTCAATTAGAGTTTCATTTATTTTCGCGACATAAAAAAAAGAAAAATTAATATGTAGAGTTGTATTTTTACAATAAAAAGTTGTATATTTTAACAGGGTGTTAACTATAAGAAAAATTGCTTTTTATTAGCAAACAGTTACCTTTTGAATTTCTCATTTTTTATAAGGAAACTTTGAGTACATTATTTACGAGCTAGATAATGATTGGATAATTTGCTAGCACATTGAAACTGCGTTTTTTCTGCAAAATATATATATTTCTTTGCATTCTCAATCCACAATTCTAGTCGGAAAATCGTAATCAGTTTATAGCTACCTACCAATATTATATTTATATCAAGACCTTATTTATATACCGCAAAATTGTAAGAAAAAAAATCAAATTTAGATAACAAAGTAGAGAGTGAGACATTGTACACATGCCTTAAAATTTTATTCTTCAATTTTTCATAACTATAAAGCAACTCAGTATAAAAATTAGTTTTTGTAAACGTATTCAAAAGTAGAAAACGACCAGTTTTACAACAAAAGATATATATACAAGCTATTTATTGTTACTACTGATATGTGTTAAGGCTCCGAATTAATTTAAAAGATATTTATCTGTGGAACCCTTCTATATATAAATACGCAACTACATAATATCTTCTCTGCTAAAAACCGCTGTTGTGCTGTTACTTTCAAGAACCAACAACAACCACGGAAGATTATTTCAGCAAATAGTAAAAATAATTGACGTAGCCTGATAGCGTTTTGAACTAGTGTCAAGAAAGCAAGACAAGATCCCATCACTCAACTTCGGAACCAAATTTTTATTGTGATATTTTATATAAATAATATATAAGGTAATAAGCTACTTTTTTTTATCATTCAAAATTTGATATCGTATTCTTTGATATTGTTGAACGAATTATTTCTCGATTTATCAATGTAGAGAAAACAAGGCTTTTAAAAGTTTGCCCGGAAGTGCATTTCGTAAAAATAGGAAGTATGCATTTTTTTGCTCACGTGCTTGACTCGAATAAAATATTGCTCTAACGGCCTTCTTCCTCAAAATGCACATTCCAAAGTAAACCACCGTACGTGGTCCAGCAGCCGTGGTGCAACGTCCCACATGCTACACACATAATATGTGTGTCTGTCTGGTTGCCTTTTTCGTAAAGAAACCCGATTTGATACACTTATCTCCAGAAACATGCAAGGTAGCAATAAGCAATGCATTAAGGAAGAGCATGCTCGTTTTCTTATCGCCAGACGAGCAGAGACCAACACAAGAATTATACGGGCATATAAACAAACTTGCAGACACAATTTATGTCTATGATGGTTGCATCATTTTTTTTCTTTCTATTATTATTATCTTCAGTTTAAAGCAGGAGCAGGAACAACAACAAAAACATAAGAATGTACACGCAAAGCAGTTAAAGTTACATGTATATTTTTTCCAAATAAATACATTTCTTTTTTGGTGTCTTCCTTCTTGCCATCTCCCATTCGTCAAGTGTCAAAATGGAGGATCACGTAATATGGGCCAGTACAATGTACCCACCTTAAAGAGCACAGGGTGTCATTAATCACACAATCTTTTACTAACCTTTCCTAAGAGTCCCTTTCTTTTTTGAATTTCATTTAATGAAATAGAGAAGGGTGATGAGGATGTTAAACAGATAAACATATACCGTAGGCTACTTGATAATGTGTGACGCTACCATAAGTTCACCGCTTCAGGATAATTAATTAATTTAACTTATCCAGCACTTGCGTCTCACATTTGTATTGAGTAACAATCTCAAGAATATTAAGTTTATCGTGTGTCATCAAGAGTGTTTAAAGAGAATTCTCTTCACCCAATGGCTAAACACTTATAAATAACTTCCAATAATGTTTTTCGCAGTGCATATTATTTATGATTGTGTGGAATGCGAACAAGTTCAACTAAAGATTACTTGTTATCGCTAAAAATCTCAATACCTTGAGAAACGTCTTAATTCACTTTTGACATAACCTATCATCTACTCATCCATTCTCATATAAACAACAACACAACATGCACACTCACAACAGATCGAGCAACGCATAAAGCTTATCATATTACTTAATATATGTATTTATTCCCCCAAAAAAACCTGGACAAGTTAATCTGCTGGTTGCGGTCAAATGGCAAAATCGTTGGTCATAATTCATTTAATTCAACTTGTCGTTCCACTTACTTTGCAACTCTTGTTGTAATTCTCCGTCATCATCATATCAACTTATATCTTCTTTCATCACCCAAAAAAAAATCATCCTACCAAACAGAAACTTTTGTCTGCTGTAGTAGTACACATTCTTTTGCCAACTGAAATGCACGCCAGAAGGAAAATATTGCCTATGAGCATCATGTCAGTGATCATTTCGTTCAAAGCTATGAATGTGATGGAAGATATACTATGTTTGGTGAAGGAACATTTTAATGGTGCTATATGATGGACTGTTTGCACGGACCAATACTTATAAATTATCTATGATACTCTCAGAAGAACCTATATAGCCATTATACTTTATGCTCAAATATTAAATTATATGTCATGATGACTCTGTTCTCAGATGAACACATACACACAAGTGAAGTTTTAAGACCATGTTTTTCTTCTTTTTCAGTACGCAAGTCAAGTGTGAAGCATACTAGACAAGTTCAAATTACTTGTTTGAGTTGTTTGGTTTTTAGTCATATGCATACCTGAAGAAATGAATATATTTACAAAGATTATATATTTGCTTCTTTGCCATGCGTTGACGATACATTGTGGAGTGATAATGACTCACTTACAAAACAAGTTAATAAGCCTGCAACCTTCAGTCTTTCGTGATAAGACGAATAATACAAATAAAAACCTTGCCAGCATTCTTTTCGTACCATCAATATCTGAAAAATTACCAGAGTATGAAACTAGAATTAAAATCAAATTGATACCTGAAAGTAATTTTTTATCTAAGCGCAGTATTCAAGAGAAAGGTGAGCGCAAAAAGAAAAAGGCTACTCGTTCACATACAGCCTTTGGTATTTTTGTAATAAAGAGATGAGCGGAGATAAAGGTTGAAAAAAAAACAGTCTTTTGGTCAGTTTGGTGTCTTCAGACATATCTGAGTTGTCATACGTCAGTTGCATTCCATCACGATACAATGATGATAGTGATATGGATGTGGGAGCAAGAGCAAAGAAGGCAACGTACAATCTACCTGAAAGAGAATTTTATATATAATAGTAGAATTTCATGTACTTTTGATTTTTGAACGTACTTTACCAGCAGCAACTAGTAAGCGTTGGCTACATGAAATGAGAAGAGTAGTAGTGAAGTGAACTGACTTTTTTTTGTTGAAAATAAAGGTATTTTCTTCACCATGAACTCTCATGAAGATTTCTAGATGGAGAGACGAGATGACTGTAGCATGCAAAATGAAAAATAAAGTGGTAGGATTATTAAAAAGAAGCAAACAAGAAAATGAAGTGTCAGTCTCTTCCAGAAGACCTGCTTGTCCTGTCCTCGTCAATGTCAACTTGTCAGGTTACGGGAAAAGTTGTGAGTTAATCCATGTCATGGAGCGATGCAAAGAAAATGGGAGAATTTTTATGTAAATGTACATGTTTGTATTTTGCTGCAAGGGCAGCCTAAACAAAGCGAGCTCTTTATTTTCAGAGGATGCTCGCTGATTCGTTTTTAGTGCTGTGTAAATTCAATTGGAAAATTATCACAAAAGATAATATGAGAACGCAAAGAGGGCTGATTGCCTGCATTCTTGTTCGTATACTTTAAAATAATTAATAATCAAGGAGTATCTACACTGATAGGCTGGATCTCTGCTGTTGTAGGAGGAGGGGCTTAACTCGTTTCATCTAAAGATATATCGCTCATTCCTGGGGTTGCGCTAAGAATCTAGCATGGTTCCTAATTTAAGAACTTTGGTTCAGATTAAGCTTATTATAGCATTTTAGGTTTTGAACGAATTTTGAACTTGATTGATAGTCTCACTTTTATTACTAAAATCATGTTGATATTGAAATCATTTTTGTAGTGTGTCATTTTATTTTATAACTTTTTTCGAGGTCAAACGTGCTTCCATTTTTATTTAACGTGACATGTTCTGCACAATAAGATACTATACCGTTTTAAATGAACCGAACTGTTTGACTTGCAAATTGGTAGTATGGTAGTAGTGCTATTTTACCTAAAGCCACAAAACTACCAATAAACTGCAAATTTCAACCACATAATAATATTATAAACTATCATTTATATTTTTGTGAAATCGACAATAATGTGGTCGAAATTTTGCATGCTTCAGAACGTAACATGACTTCCAAACTGAGAAGGTATAGTTGAAATTAAAGTTTCACACATGAAAGTATTCGTTAATTGCAGGTGACAATTTGAAATTTTTTGTCACAACAAGCGGATACAACTTATGACCTGAATGTATGCACAAAAACGATAGATGTATAAACCACATGCCTAAGTATAATTTACTCGACTATTTTTAATAAAACGAAACAGAGGCTAACACTAAAAAACTCATATTTTTGCATAACTCACAACTTGATAAAGGAATATTGACAGACATTGCCAACTAGACCGATTCATAGACGTAATAATTTTTTATCGAAAGTCATACAAAAACCCGCATATTTGTACAAAATTTTCTTCTGCCTTGATGCTGCGTACCCCATATGCATAATATGAAATGCTGGCAATGATTATCTACGTGTGAAAGATTGCTTTTGGTACTGGCAGTAACGGTATAGGGATTTAAAGTTAAGTATCCATGATTTCTTAAAGATTATTTATGATTCGAGAAGAAAAATTATTGTGTATGTATTAGTCATTTTGTGAAAGATATAATGTAGATAAGTCGTGTCCTACCAAAAACTAGCACAAATGCCAGAAATAAACCAAAAACATAGTCCAGCACTAGGCAAGCAATCGAGACTATTATTTTCACCTTACATACACCATAGTACAGTACAGGATCGTAGTACAATTTACTTCACTTTCTAACTAACAAATTTACATGTAGAGCGTAGAGTTTAGCTAAAAGTTCATGGAAGAGGTAGCAATCCCCTGTGGATTGCGGGACTGGAAATAGAAATGGGCTAGCACTCTATAAAATTACCGTAATTAAGTAAAACTACCAAGGGTAATGGCGGCAGCAGTTGTTCAAATACACCATTGTATGCATCTAATAGCTTCGATGTAAAACCATATTATTGACTTTACACAAGCCCTCCACCAGTCAAGCTTTTACGAAAGTTTTTTTTATAGAGAATCCAAATGAAATCTAATGTAATAATAGTGGAAAACGCGGGCGTAGCTAGCATATCATGTGCGCAACAAAACCACACAGGCCCACAATAATATGTAATTCAGAAAGATTTTTTAAGTCTGGATGTACCTTCTTCAAACGTGTATAGCTGCTTGCCATAATGCCATGTCTGTCCATGTCATGTCATCCAGTCAAATTGAATTGATATATGGCCATAAATCAACTTCGAAGGTAGGAAAAAACCCTCCTTAAAGACTAGTTTCACTCTCTAGTGGTAGTGCTGGCGCTGCTGCCCTCACATCACATGGCTCCAACCGTATGCTCATTCTGTCCACAACCGCTTATTGTCGATATGGTGGAGTGTAACTTTCATTCTGTAAAAAAAAGTATTTTTTATTCAAGCCATAGCACAATATCAATACTCCTCTATTATTACTGCGAGGCAAACAAAAATGGAATTATACATCAAAACCAATACTCCCTAGAAGCCGCACCAGATGAATCTTGCAATATTAAAAAATACCATCGTGTTTCGTACATAGAAATAGGGGACGAATGTAATCAACTGAATTGTAAAGGTGAACAGAACACGACGTGTTTTTTATTTTGCCTTTTCTGTTAATTTGACGTATTACACATCTTTCCATTTCCATTAGCATGAGTCACCCTTCTACCATCGATTTTCCTAATATTGAATTGCATGCACTTCAGTTCAGTTGAATATTTTTTAACATTGGCTCTGCCGTCAGAGTCAGAATCAGCACACATGAATGGTCAGTGCAACATACTTTGTTGAGTTGCCTATACATCTAGTGTTTTAATGGAAGCAATGAAATTAGCATTTTTCTTTAATTGTATGAATGTAGGTATGAATCAGCTACTGAAACATATTGACACTGAAGACTTGTTCGTTTGTAAGTTATATTTTAATTTATACCGTGTCCAGATAGTCTCGTTTATACCGTCGTCAGTAAACTGAAGGACGATTCCGGCCATCAGTTAAAATAGAGAGAAAGAAGAAAAATGGTCTTTAGTGGAGACAGTACCGATTAAATGCAAATTGCAGGTTAGGTTTCAACCATCTCTGTAATTGCTGGTGCAGACTTCATCAAACATAGGTTCTTCTAAAATTCTATTCTTTAAATCATAATTACAATTGCACATTCGTTTTTTATTCGACTACCTGTATGCATGTATGGAGATGCAAAAAATAGGAACGATATTTATTTAAGGTACACAAAACAGGCATTAGTGTATGAATTTTATCGATTAAAAACATAAAATTTTGCTCCCGGTCATTGTTAATGTCTGCTATTGCAATTTCTTATTCTCTGCTTTACATTTGCTACACATGTTTTGGTTTGATCAAATGTTCCGTATAACTTTAATTTGTTTTGGAAAAATGCTTTGAATAGTAGTTACATTTTACGTAAGATGCATCTAAAACTTCAAGTATAAAGCAAAAACTTTTTTTTAAATATACAGCCGAAAAATAAAATTTTGGAAATTTTCATTCAAATCAATTTGTCAAACCTTGCCCCTAAACAATTTCACTAAAGAGCCATAATAGATACACTCATTAGGGCGATAATGCTGCTAATGAAATGAAGCGTAACGCTAAAAATGCGGTCATTTAGGATTTTCCATTTTAGATTTTCATTTCCCTAAGTTGTTCTTTTTCCTTCTTTCCTTTCGCTACGCACTCTATATTTTTAAGTAGAGATGAACGCACGATCCCACACACCATTTTTATGTACCCTTAAAGGGATGGGCTTCGATGGTGTTGGGCCATGCAACGTAATGGCTGTCCCTCAACAATGTAGCCAGTTGTGTACGAGAATTTTGGGAGACGTGTGATTGATCGACTGCACTTGCCTTGTCACTCACTTTTGTTACTGAGCCAGTGCCAATGGCACACTCGCAAGCTACAGTGGCTGTCCAAAGGTAACCAATCCGAAAGTTGGAATGGCTTCCTCATTATGCTCCTGTCAATCAAAAGATGTGGCTATATATTTACTTTCATATACTTATATACAGTACAAAACACGCACAGTAAAAACAATCGTGGGTATGTGCCTACGTAGAATCATTTCTTGCAACCTATATTGCCATTGCCACCATTGCCCATGTGCTTTATAAAAACCAGCAAGCTTCTGTTTGGTATCACATATTTTCTCGTTTCACTTTGGTATGTACAATGTACATGCTTTGTACTACTATCAAATATTTGTACTAATATTATAAGTAAACATTTGTATAGAAAAATATAATATTAGGTAGATACTTTTAAGTACAGATACATGCACTATGTACTACATTAGCTATGCTGCTGCTTGGTATAGGCTCATAACTAATTGTAAGACGTGAACCACATTAAATACGAGACCAGTTTATTAGTTTGTAGAGATTAGTAATCAAACTATAGAATGAATTTTGAACATATATGTTCAGACCCATCATAACTGCTGCTACATTTGCAATAAATATGCATAATCTTAAAAATTCGCGATTGATATAAAGTTAATGCTGTTTCGGTCATTGTATGGCTAAAGCATAATAACCTCAATGCTTTCACACGTACACTTGAAAGTATATTATAAGCTACCTCTCTTTTTCCACAATTCAAATGTTGGAACGTAAATCCTTCATGGAAGTGGCCATCAAAATATCCCATAAATCCCAACCCTCTGACTGGAGTCTGTCGGAAGAGAGGGAATCCATCCGGACGTGTTAGTTATGGCTGTTCCATACAGATGTACATACATATCACGAACAGCAGCAGACGGGAAGCCCTTCTTGTTTCTCCTCCGATGATGTTGATGCTGCTGCTGCTGTTTCTTCTCATCCACATCTACACTGCCACTACTTAATACGTGAGCGTTAAAGTGAGATATGATATACACAAAGACGTTGATATTGGTTGGCTGGTGAGATTTAAACTTGGACTGAGTTCTGGGTTGAATGTCTGATTGAAAGAGGGCCATTCCAGTACCTTTTTCATTTCTCGAAACTCGAAAGCATAAAACCACACTAACAAAATATTGTTTCTGATTTCCGAACAGCAGAAACTCTATTGCACAGAACACAGGTGTAAAAATCAATATTTGTGTGGATAAAGATTTAAAACTTTTACTAATCACGTAACGGAATCACATTATACTTAATGTATTCATTTTTCCTCCAAAAATTGAAACTTTAGCCATAGATTTTCATCATTCCAGCGTATACGCTTAAATAAAAACCACTCGTTTATTTATTCACGTTTTACACCTTCAATTATTTCAAATGAAATAATCTGAACAAATTCGACTTCAACCTGACGCACTACTTCCAGCAGTCCTTCTCTGTCGATTCCAAATTAAAAACTAACCTAAACCAAAAAATTTACCAGTAAAAATGTACCTAGTAGTGTTCATAACAAAGCATTTTAAAAGATACATACAAAACCAAATACTAGTCTTCTCAAAAACATCGTAAAGTCATAAATTGCAATAAAAAGTACAAAAAAAAAAATCTAATTTTTATTGCACAGCAAGGGTCATCCATCAATTAAGCATCCTTCTAGAAAAAATGCGTCGACCTTACCTTTCCTCTGAGAGATACAAACTGCCTAACAGAAAAGGTCAAAACATCTCATAAAAAGTCTTTCGTCACCGGTACTTTTACAGCATTCTCTTCATCTACTTGTAATTTTAAGGCGTGCAGTTGTTGTTACATCTGTCAATCATTCCATACACCACCAAAAATGTTTAAACCGATTGTAGGTGCAAAAGGAAAAGTTACATAATATTATTCAGGCGATTTGCATGTAAGGGGACGGTTTAAGTGTTTTATCCCGTATTTAGGGTAAACACCCAAAGCATTTCCTTTGTGTATTTTTACAGGGGCTCAATCAGCCTAATATTTTTTACAACTCTTTAAAACACCTTCTGACTTTTGAAATGCATATCGAAGAGCAATAAGGAAAACAAGGGAAAATATCAGCTTTATTGCTTGTTATGCAACAGGGATCAACAGAAAACAAAAATTCTGCTGGTTTTAAGGAAGCCAAGTCATATTAATTATATGACATTAACAAATCATCCTTAGTGCATGCCCAGTTACACCAACTGGGTGTGTTTGTATTTCCTAAACATGACAAAAGATGAATACATGATGTATTTCACGTTACTGAGCAGATCCACACAGAAAAGTTTTGTCATGTAAAGAAAAACGTTCATCTTACTGACGAAAAGGGTTATTTCTTTCTAAAGTAACTAATAAAATTCAAAGTCAATGCCAATGTTATGCAATATTATATTATGATATCGCAGTGTGTTTGTGATGTGCATACATTTGTGTGCAGCATTTGCATTGAAGATGAAAGGGGTACATAATACATAACATTTTACAGCTACAATTACTACCGCCATAAGGTTGAAATTATGGCCATAAAATTTGATCGCTCGCATTTTCCTCAAGATGATGATCCCAACAAAGTGGATAAACACAGTGATAAAAGAAATTCAATCCAATTGCGGTTGTTTGCATGGAACGCTTTCAACAAACACGCACTCCGCTCTGAGTCTGAATACATTCCATACTGCCACTTTTAGCAATCGCACCACACACACGCAATAAAATCGAGCGCAAAAGGGCTAATAAAAACTTTTAGAGTGCTGATGTTTTGACTTGTTTGGGGTTATCATGGGAGGTTCTAAGGCTAAGTTTAAGGAATGAACTTTTTTTCACTGTTTACGCCTAATAATACCGGCTGTGCAATGGTAGTAACATGTGCCATTAATAAGTATTATATAACAAGTTAGCTATATGTAATCTTATGTTGCACATTTGTACTCTACGGACTTGGACACATTGCTAATATTTAGCTTATACGCACTGTGAAGGCTTATGTATATTAAAGTACCTGTTATATTGCATAACTACGATTTTTTCGATGATATTCAACAAGTTCAAATAAATGGCCCATTATAAAACAATAAAAGAGCAATAAAAGCAAAATAATGGGATATGTTATTGCACTCTTTGCCAAAGGACTTTGAACGCAAATGGGAAAAAGGTGGATGCAGATGGTGGGGAACGAAGATCATTTGGCTCAGACAGACATTAAGTGAATAACGTTTAGCTGAAAATTGTATCAAGTTCAAAGACAAAGTGCATGCGCATAATAATAAGGAGGATGTACGCCCTTGTACAAATGTAAGCCAAATTTAATTGCTATTCGTGGTGTATACCTACAAGAGAACTAACATAGCAATTCAATGATTTGCAAACACGAAAACTGCATTTTTCACCCCATTCAAACATCTCTTAAGGTGCAGGAACTTATGTCAGCAGATAAAAGAGATCAGTCTGGTTGGATCCGTGTTCATTGTATAATTGGTATAGTAAATGTTTCATGGTAGGCATACTGTTTTTAATTTTTAATTCGATCAGTTATATAATGTTGTGTCAAATTAAATAAATAGTAAAAGCTATACAGCAAGTCGACATTAAAAAAAAATTACTCATTCCACTGCCAAAGTCCCTTCTTTCATCATGGTCTGTGATTTTGTTGGTAAACCCTTACAAACAAATTTGGCATGAATGAGCGTCAAATTACAAGAGGCGAGGCTTCAATGAACACAATCATTAAAAGCTCTTCTGCTTTTCATGTCCCTCTTTACTCACATGTATTCCAATGTTGGCAACGGATGTCGATCTAAAAGTAAAGTCAAAAAGTCATTTTTGCAGTCGCATCCACTCAGAACTTCACATTCCAAGTTGTGACTGGGCTTTATTCTACCTCACAAAAAGTATACAATGCAATGCATGTAGCTCTACTTTTAAAAATCGGTTTGCTCATACATAAACCTTTGTTAGCTTTAGCTACACCAAAATCATTCGGTCGGCTCAAGTCACCACCCTCAAGGAAAACCTTCGTTCCAAACCAAAACCAATAATTTTCAATCACGGTCCATCACACACGCACAGAAACATTGACTATGCCTTCTGCTTTTTGGTGACATGTACATATGATTTCATATCATTATGTGTAATTATTTGCCTTCCGTTGTCGGAGAAGAGAATAATATTTAAGTAGATCTAGCGGAGATTTCAACCCAGTAACTAGCCTCCCGTAAACATGCATCCTTTAAAGTCAGGTCTTTCCTAACATGTACCCATCAGAGAGACTTTCATCAACCAAAAAGCCTTTTTAACCAGTAACACATGACGGACAGAAAATTTTCTGTGTGATGCATTCTTCTTTTTTCACTATTGACTCAACTCGACATGATGTACTTGTATATTTATATTATGAAGACATCACATTATACATGCGTTTTTGGTGATAATGTACTCGGGAAATAATAATAATGCTCTGTTTTGTTCTCGGGTGACAGAAACACATGTAAAACATTCAAAGAAAAAAGTCACACAACACATATTATGAATGCCTTTTTTCGGAACTTCATGAATGAACTATATATTTTTCATTTTTTTCTCCCTGTCCTGTCTCTTCTTTCGTCGTCACTTCAAAATGAGATGTGACGGAATATTTTGTTGAATACAAATACATCTATAGTCATTATCATATTAAGTAGGTTGGTTTTCAATTTTCAGATGGCTTTTTCATGGCATTGTCGTCATCTCCGTGATGCAACAATATTCCATGAAACTCCCAAAGGAGGACCAGTCAGTCAGTCCTGTAGTCCCTGAGGGAGTGACAGGCTCTGCTAAATTTTGTGCCTCTCACTCAAGTACTGAGCTTCGTGCATACCAACTTTTGTAATTATTGTGTCCGATAAAAGTTATTTATTGAAAGAAAACAAAGGAACTGCGGTGGGCACATGCCTTGTCCCTTTTTATTCGGGATATGAAACGCATTACTTATTAATTCTCTGAGAAATGGAATGACTGTTTGTTTATTTTATCATTGAGAACACTTGTCAACTCGGCAGGACTTTTTGTTCCTTTGTTAATTACATTATGCTCACAAATTAGTTTACCAGATACTCCTCAACACACCAAACCTAATATCGTTTCGATAATCAGTTTTAAGTGAACATTGGTGCTGGACACTGGTCAATGTGTCCTAATCCTCTACGTCCGCTAAAAAAAATTCAGGAAGCTAATATTTGTATATTAGCTTATGCGAGTCTTGTGATAACTTCCGGTGTAAAAAAGTGAGCATATTGTTTTCTAGCGTATTTTGGAATGATCCCATCTCTTGTTGCATCCTTTTACTTGGTTTTATTTTATTGGTTTAAGTGGTCGTATGTGAAAATAAAATTTATGAGGGTGTGATTACAATGACAGGAGTACCAACAATGAAGACGTTAAAAATACACTTTGTTGTCCGAGGTCATGTTCATGTCGTTGTGTTCATTCCTACACAAAGAGATCTTATATTTTTAAGGTCTATATTGCCACGTATGTGTTTGTGGGGTGAGTTCTCAAGTGTCTCTTAATTATTTGATAACGCATTGAGTCGGCAGCCACCACAAAAGAAAGTGAAATAAATTTTATTTGCAAAAGAAAGCAATGGGAGCTTCTAAAGAGTGCATATAATAGTAGTGAGCACAAATCTAAAATAGTAACAGAAGTCTCAATATGTTACGCTGAGTATGATCTTACGCCATGATATCACAACGACCGTATAATATCCTATCACTAAAGTAGGAAAAGTGTATAGTCAAAGCAAAAATGAACATTTATCCGACTTCTCTCTTGCCGACTATCACCATGATCATTTATTTCTTCCAGTGGTGGTGGTCCAAGCCCTCACATCCTACACTCCAGCTTTGGCCAATGCTCTGCTACAGCTATTACCACTTATATTGTTCCTTCCTTTGAGTTGGTAGTGATGATGATGATGGTGGTGCTTGTAACAGTGCTGGATATGGTTTTCTAAACCGAGTATCGTCAACAGCATGCCCCTTTCTTTACAACTGCTACTACATGTGCCGCTACTTGTACCACTGATGTGCCTCCACACTAGTACTAGTTCCAACATCCGTGCAAAAGGCTGTCACTATCTGGCTTAAGAATCGCCATAAAATTCTCTAAAGATGCAATAAATTTTAGAGTTAGACCAAAAGTGCTCTAGCTCCTGTTCTGCCTCGACTTTTTCTTCTTCATGAGGAATAAAAAGAGTCTTGATACCCAAGTGGATCTCTTTTGCCCTGATGATGTTGTACTGCAAAAGCAAGAGAAAAAAACTTGTTGCTATTTTCAACAATTGTAGTATGTGTGGTAGGTGGCTACATGATTCATTTCTCTTTCCAAAGAAGTGAATAAAAATAATATATGAATGGGATGATGACACTGAAAGGATTCCTGATGTAAACTTAAAGACTTGGCTTGTATAACCAGTTGCTCTGCTCCTTCCAATTAAATTACTTGGAAATTAATCAGAAACTGTTTATGACTATTTAATCTACACGTTATTCGTGAACATATGTGACAAAAATGGCAATATGAATGTAGCACACTTAAATATTGAGTAGCTTCTATTTTACTTTGGCTTTTTGGTTCATTCCAAGTTGCATTCCAGCACGCGCGTAAGTTGTTAACCCCTAAAATTCATGAAATATATACTTGTATACAATGTAACTTAATTTCATATTTTATCGCTTTATTGCATTTCCCTGACATAATTTCAACTATATTATCCCACCTAAAATCAAAACAATTACTGCGATAACAATGCTGTAAATGATGGTTTTCCTGTTGCAGTTTTACTGCGAGTTAGTAATTAAAAATAGATTACATGCATTCACTGATAACATATCCAGGAAAAGCTTTAAATGAAACTGCAGTAAACTTCTTTAAAAATGAATCTGGTTGTTACTTTTCTTTTTTGTTTTCTTTTTTACAAAACAAATAAAATCTGCTCTAGTTTCATAGCATATATATCACATGAAGAAATTTTGGCTCATGCCACAGCCACCTTGTCTACACTACGAAACACTTTACACTATAATCATCATGCATTTTACACCAAGTACCGCCATATATTATAGTCCATCTGTTTGTACGCAGTCACAAGCTTTAGCTTTTTGGTTTGCATGAAATTAGTCCCAAGGGTCACGTTTTTGTGAATCTTTAACCAACTCCAGGCCAAAATGGATGAATACATTTAGAATGCACTTTTAACTTCATAACAAAACGTGGCGCAAAATATACAATTTCATTCATCGAGAGTGCTATAACCGGTTCGTGGAATTTTAGGATTTCACGGAGATAATATGAACAAGCTTAAACATGTTTTTGATTCTAGGAATGTCGCATATATTCTTTTTAAAATGCAGAATGTACCTACCTATTTAGGTTAAAAATATTTTGGCATTTGTGACTCGCTTTAACAAAATTTGTTTTCTTTGTTGTTTTACAGACGGAAATTCCTATAATAAATTATTAAATGCTACTGCGACATCGCGTCAAAATTTTCTGAGAACTGAAGAAAGAAGAAAAGAAGATTCTACAATAAACTACAACACTACGCTGCAAATCATTTATAAATTTTTCTATGCTAACTTCAAAGATACGAGAGGAAATACTACTACTACATATGTGAAGTTTATCTTTCGCAGATAACCTCCTCCACAACCCAACACGTTATACGACTTTGTCTAGTTATTCTGTAGGAAACAAGTATACGAAGATACCAAATACATGAAAGAAATATAATTAAGGAAAACTACGTTAAAATAAAATAGAGAATCCCAGTATAGTCATCGATGATTATTTATTTTTATCGATGAATTTTGCTACTTTGTATGCAACTGCAACAGCGTATACGAATCGACTGGAAGATACCACATCTAGTGATTACTAATATTATACTTCATACGAGAGAAGAAAGAGAAAACAGTATAACCATTCATACATATTATAAGAAGCCTATATAATTTTATATATAAAACATACAACTAGAAGAAAACTCCTGCTACAACAGCACAATATATATATATTGAAATATATAGTACATTTGGAGCACACGGTATACAAAAATAAGCTAAGCTGGATCCTACAACTTTCACCTCGCTTCCCCCTGCCCCTCCTCATCACCACGGGATGACGTCCTATTACTCCAACTC
>JAQIXX010002267.1:0-25731 GCA_034700605.1 Willowsia nigromaculata
TTTCGATGAATTGTTGTTTACTGTTTTGAGAGTGGTCTTTTTTTCGATGAATTGTTGTTTACTGTTTTGAGAGTGGTCTTTTTTTCGATGAATTGTTGTTTACTGTTTTGAGAGTGGTATTTTTTCGATGAATTGTTGTTTACTGTTTTGAGAGTGGTCTTTTTTTCGATGAATTGTTATGTATTATCGGAAATGACGAACTAGTGGATTTATGATAATATAATAATGTAAAATATATTCTAGAATACAAATGTACGTCATTCAAAAATGCAGCGGGTCAGTTTATTGCATCTTTCCAGTCGGGTTTGGAGTTTATTTTGTAAATGAAAATACAAGTTGTAAATGAAGTGTATTGCACTGCATAAGGTGCATATGTAACATAATGTGGTTGTTTGATAATCATAATAAAAAACTCTAGGAATTCACTATATGAATACACTACTACTCCATACATAAATCAACTCTCCATTGTCTTCATTTTCCTTCTCATTAAACAATTTTTACATTTTCCTTTACCTACGTGTTAGCCAAGTGCATTAATCTCTGCATCCAATGCTCCAAAAATGTAGATGCTTACTCTCTCAGAAAGCAAGACATCAAAAAAGGTCTTTCCTGCAGTCTGTGTCTGTGGAATATGTCTTTACCATGTGGCGCCTTTCTTATTTGCTCCCACATATGCACACATAGTCGTAAAGTCACTCGGAATAAATGTGAGGATTAAATTTTTGTGCTATGGAGCGGAACAGAAAACATTTGTTTACAAAAATATCTCCTTCACATTCATGTATGCACAGGATGAGTCCTTTCACGGAGGAATTATGCCGCCGAATATTGTCTACTATCTACCGTCTATTTTGTTTCCATGCCGCTGTCGCCAACATTTTCAAGCACAGTTACTATTTAATACGAGAAAAAATACACATGTATCCAACCTACCAAAATATTCCATTGTCAAACATGACAAAACGCATTCACCGCGAAGATAGACAGGAGCGAAAGAATCGGTTTCAGTGCGGAATGCGTCAAAAGTATTTCACGAAGCACCCATTTATCGATGAATCTATTTTAAAATACAATATGTCTCTTGGTAAATAATTCTCACCTAAATAGACCAAGTACTTGACAGGATGGTATTATGAATTGGCGATTCATTTGCATTTCTCTCTTGGTAGTCCAAAAAAAGCATTAACTACACTTTCAGCGGCAGTTAAATACTCCATAAAGCCGAATTCCTTGAAACAAAAAATTTCTGGATTTGAAAATCGCTGAAAAATTATAATAAAGCTGCAGGCATTAAAAATGCTTCATTTCACTTTACTCCCTAGAGCAACAATAAGAATGTGGTCTTCATGCATATTCCCAGGAAAGTTTTGCTTAATTTGAGGCGAAATCTAAGCTTAGTTCTAATTACAATTTTTTTGCAACATGTCAAGTCATTACATAAAATATAAAACAGAGCATTAAAAAGGGGAAAAGAGAAGTCCTCCTGTGTCTTATTTGCTTCAATAGGAATGTCATAATGTAATATATGACTATATGCTGAACGTACACTTAGAAAAATCTATTTTATGATATTGCTATCCATTTCAACAAGTGTATACCCAATGCAAGAATACAGAATCACAATCAATTCAGCATTGCAGGATAAACCCAGCACTCAGGTTCTACTCGGCCTTATCAAAAATATATGGATACATGTTAAAATTACAATGCATAAAACAAAGAAAATAAGCATAATCAATTTGTAAGAAACCATGTATATGTCAGAAGGTTACTTAACACAGTAAAATGTCAGCATTAACATTATACGGGAAGCAGACGTATTTACACAAACTATATAACATCAGCCAAAACACTAATATTCTCGAAAAATAATAAATTTTGCATCAAGTTTTAGGAACGCCCATTTTCTCGAGGGCAACATACACTAGTAAAAAGGAGTCAACTAAGTTGACTCAACTTTTCTATTCATTGTCCATCTGCTGTACATACGACTCTCCACCAAAGATTTCACAATTCAATTCAAAATGACTTTTAAGGCATATTGTAGCAGTTTTATCAACAGACCTTGAAATTTTGAGTGAAACTACAATAATACTATGTATTTTCAGCACATATCTGCTTTCGTACGGAAGTGGGTATTAATGAAGACTTTTCTTTTTATTCTTCTTTCAACTCCACACGAGCGGAAATTAGTAATTAACTTTGTTAGATGAGCCCAAACGAGCTCATAATATAAATTATGATTTTAAAAAGACGAATATTATGAAGAATAAAGTATCAACAGCTACACACAAACAAAAACGGTGTTGTTAATTTATGTATATTCAGCTTAGATAAGGCTCGTAGAGTATGATATCGAACAAATATATTTGTGTCTTAAATAACTTAATCATGTAATTTTTTGCATAACACAGACAGAATCATTTTCAAGTTCTAAAATATGTACTTATACGTAAAGGAGGAATACATTTTTGAAGTGAGATTCAGGCATTTCGTCTCAGGTTCATGCAATTTGATACCTAAAAGAAGAGAGCTAAACCATGAAGATTAGCCACTAGACAGCTTAGCTTAAAAAAGATGAGTGAAGAAAAAACATGCACACGGTAGTCATAGACAAAGTAAACCACTTTCTCTGTGTGAATAAAAATACGTGCATATGGGCCTTCACGGCACTCAAATTTCATTCATAACTTTTAATGCAACTATATCAACTTGATCGTCCAATTTAGTGAAAGGCATCAAACCATTCAGGATTTGTACTTGCAGAGTTCAAGGCCAAATAAATTGCACTTTGTTACTTGTGAAACTTGTCATGAACATTAAAGTGCAGGCGATCTTACAGAAGAAAATTTTTCATCTTAACTGTACTAATGTGAATGCCAGGTACACACAAATTACTCTATACAGTAGTCATAGACAAAGTAAAATTCTTTCTCTGTGTAGTTGGTCAAAAAATAAATAATATCAGCACATGAACCTTCCTGGCATTCAAATTTCATTCATCGCTTTTCAAGCAATTAAATTTTAGGATCCAATTTAGTTACAGGCTTCAACCCATTCTTGGTTTGTACTTGCAAAGTTCAAGGTCACAATTTTTTTTGTTAATTGTGAACCTACATAGCAAATAAAGCAAGTAATGCCACATAATGTTTGCTCACTCTGTGATGAAACCTTGTAATAAGTCATTGTAAAAAAAGTATGGTTCAGAGCACTCGTCCCATGTCTTGTTTACGTCAATGTTTTGTGACTTATTTCATAAAAGTACATTTTGCAAGCATACGGAATCTCTTGATCAATTCAACAATGTGGGATAATTATATTCGTACACAGCTTCATGAAAACTATATTTACATATTAAAATGTGCAAATATAAAATACAGGTAAGCATATTGTAAAAATCTATGTATCCACAAAAGTTTACTTATGGCAACAAAGTGTCATCACGAGAATAACACGGGAAGCAGAATCCAGATAGATAGCAGATAACACTAGCCAAGTCTCTTGAGAGCTCATGAATTATGCTTGTGTTTCTACTAGATATGCCCATTTTCTCTTGCGTAATAACAACAGGTAAATAAGATTCAATTTTCCTGTCCATTGTCCATCTGTTTGGCACACCACTCTCCTCAAAAGATCTCATAATGCATTTTAAAATGAATCTTTAAGCAGTTCATAGCACTTTCTTCTAAATATAAATTATAAGCAAACTTCTGTAATAGTCTGGGATATTTCCAGAACATTTCAGCGTTCGCAGAGAGCAGTGTAAAATGTTGAAAAATTTTCTGCGCATTATTCTTTCTACTGCAGACGAGCGGAAGTTACTAATTAATTTCTGTCGGGGAAGCTCGAGCAAGTGAGCAAACTAATAATCTGAATTCTGATTTTAAAGCACGAATGAAGGAGCAGATTATAAGCTCTATAAACAAACAAAAATCGTAGGCTTAAATGTTGTAAAATTTATTTATATAAATATTTTGGATATTCATCATAGATAAGACTTATTTTACTCAGCATTTAGTACTTATAAACAGAAGACAATGGATTTCCCTGAATTTTTGCAAGAAAAAAAGTAATAAAATATTTTGCACCTAGCTGTTACTAGGGAAATATAATAATGTAGCAGAAATGCAGAATGATTATAACGAGCTCGATGAAGAATATAGTGTTTGAAACGTTAAAATTAGTCTTCACGGAGTGGAGGTAGCATGGCATGTACATAAATGTGCATGTGTTTCATTTAAAAGTAACACTTTGTGTTCTCATGTTATCCTAATACGAAATGACTGCTTTATTTCGGAATATCTTCGGGTAAAAGCAACATAAAACAATGAAGATTATAACATTTCACTCTTTGTCATGGATTGTTTTTGAAGAAGTCAATTCATAAAATTTTGCTTGTTAGTTTTTTTGAACGATTGAATACTCTAAACAAGAAAGAAAATGGCAGCAAGTTTTCTCAAAATGAAATTTTATTCAAGATACAATTATGAAAGTGCTGTCTTCATATTGAAAATTCTTATGTGATTGAAAAAAATTGGATTAATTGTAAAATCATTTGATGCATTACCCAGATCTCATGAAAATCTGGTACTCTTAAAACCGAAGATATGATATATGCGTCACTATGAATTTTAGTTGTATCAGAATGAATTGTCAAAAATGCATCATACAATAAAAAATTAACTGCTCGTATTCTAGTTGCCTAAAGGGAATGTCAGTGCAAACATGATGATGACAAGGTCGTACCTATTGCTTCAGCAGAATTGCAACGGATGAGAAATTATTCTACAGTACATTCCTAATCTTAACAAATTTATTCTCGTTTTGTTACTAATAACCATCTGCATTTCTTCCCATACACATGACAGTTGTTGGGTTCTGGTGTTTATAGCGAATGTGTATCATCTTTTTACTTGCTTAAGAATGTCTGTGAGTTCACTGTCAATCATGTAATTACAAACGAACAGCACTACTAATTATTTTCAAGACTTAATAAATGACCGTCATCTATTCTCACACTTTATTCTTCATGGATCACCTTACTTTTTCACATCGTTATATTTCGTGCTCCAGTACCCAATTTATATCAGAGAATGATTTCAGACATCATTTTCTTCTGTCATTAACAGAAAAAGTCATGAAGTCAAACTTTATATGAATTATGTATTTGCATCCGCTTCCCACCTGTTGCAACTGCTTACACTAAATGAATTCAGAAAAACTGTCTAGTATAATATCTAATATGGATATTCACTTGAAAATATTTATACTCATACAGGTTGTATGAGTAATGTATCTTGGTTGAGTGCATCTTATCTACAGCAAATAAGCTACCTGTGACTGTATAAAGTTCGCAACATGTAATTTTCTTTGCTGACTTTTCTACATATATTATTTCAGCATTCTGTTAGAAAATGAAAGGGCTCGCGGCTCCAGGTAGACAAAAAGCTTGCTTGATAAAATGCATGAGTGCTGGGGTTTCTATAATAACTGTTGTACATTCTCATGAATACACTCATTTCGCAGTTGACTTTCTGTAGTGCAGTTTCTGCTGACGTTGATCCGACTTTTGGATTAAAAGTTTGCGTTGATACTAGAGCAAGTTGTAAATGATGCGTGAAGTTTAGATTGAGATATTCAATACTAAAATCAATTAGTGTTCCATTGTCGTTGAAGGGAATTAAAATTACATAATATACGGATAAACGACGAGAGTCATATATTTATTTTACAAATTTCTAAATAACCACCAGTGTGGATTTTGAAGTGCCTGCAGTGTTTGGTGAGGATTTTTTTGTTGGGTTGTTCTCAACTTAACCTTAAGTATTTTTTGTTCAAATTGTGATTTATCTAAATTGCAGAAAATCATCAAAGAAAATGGAGCTCACGTGCCCGAACATACCATCATTTCTTCCACGGTTGTTTTCCTGACAGTTGCAGATCTAGATGTTCGTATTTTGAATAGTAGAGGAGCCAAAACATGTTCCTAAATGTGAAAATTGTGAGTTTTCCTCCAAACCCCTGGTATGAGATTGTGTCATTTTGCTTCAAAATCAGTTCTAATATTTCAATCTCTGAGAACGTCTTAAGAAAATATTTGATGCATTATTTATGGCATAGTTTATTCGAAAAGTATGGAAGCCAAGTGTGTGGAAGTGTCCAAGCTTGCTAGGAGAACCGGCAACTCATTGTTAACTTTTGGAAACAATTCAGATTATCCACGAGGATGAAGCCCGCAAATATTGAATCCAACCAACAAAACCATTTTTTCACAACATGGGCGGTACAGCAATTCCAGAACGGTAGGTACGGAGTATACAACTACCAGCTAGAATTTGTATCAAGTGTAACTTAAATTATATTGGGTGAATTGAATCTAATTTCCTATTACCATTGCTCATATTACATGCATCGACCGTCGATCTTACGTAAAAAATGTAATCAATAGTATGAATCTCCGATCGGACATAACAGTTAACGGGCAACTGATAATTCAAATCTGGGTACGTAAAAAGGTATTTGGTACGTAATTAATTCAGTCTAAATGAATCGGCTTAGATTGTAATTGTGCCATATACAATTCCGGCTTACTGTAAATTGATTTACATTAAATATCTAGATTTTGAGGCAATTGCAGATCAAAAAGTATTTTTGACAAACGAACGAAATTTAGTTAAAAGGAATTAGTTTTTGTATATGTACCTGCATATCATAGCGATTTAAAAATACAATTCACTCAAACCGCAGTATCCTTTCAACACTTTTATTATTATTAATATTTTTATTAGATTTTATTTTTATTAGTAGAAACTTGAGTCGCAAAGTCGCATTTGACCCCGACTCGTATTTATTCTATTTTAGTTCTTCTACAGCCACGTCATGTTCCAAGTAAGCGAGAATCTTAAATAGAGCTTTTTATTATTTGCCAAAACATCATACAGCAAAATTACTTTTTAAAGCAGGTCAGAATTGCATATTTTAGCACTATTAAATGCTAAGCCATCATCAATGAAATGCATGCAGACACATGTTGACATATATAAAAAGCCTTTTAAAATTTCATGAATCTAATTATATAACGCTATATGCAGTTTAAATAGCCGATTTACATTTATGGAGTATAATATAGAGTAAAATTTGATGATAGGAAAAATAGTGCAGTGAGTTCTATCTTTAATACTCAGTTATCTGTACGTCGTCCGCATCATGTGCAATAACAGTACCAATTGTTGTTATGTATCATCGAAAGCAAATGAAGCATTATAAACGTATAGATAGTTAAATCTTCATTCAAAAGCGATAAATTTGGAGAAAAATAATGAAGGTAGTAAAATAACACATTAACATGCTATTACCAACAACAAAAAATGACCAATTACTTGTACAGTAGCATAGTAAGTATTGTGGTATGTCACATACATATAATAGGTAGGTTTACAATTGTACATTGAAGTCTAAAATCCCATAAGACGAAATAGTTACCGACAAATGTATTTTTAAAATTTATGACAAATTAGCTTTGATTTCATTCTCGAATTAAAAATTGAAGTATTTCTTATTTGTAATGCGACTTTTTCACTCACGCGTTGTTCAAAATGAATTTCCGTTTTTGGGTTACAGAAAACATTTCACTAAAACTCACAACAACGCTGCTAATCAACTTAATTAAACGCAAATAAAAACAAAGAGTAAGATACATATGGCTTATATTACGTTTTACATACCTTAAATTTGCAATTAGGCGACCTTCCTCAATTACTCGCCTCGCTCGCACTCCAAATACACACCCCGTCAAAGCATTTATTTCTGAAACTACCGCATGTATTACAGTGCATATATGAATTATGCATTCAGAAGTTTCCAGAAAACATTTATTCGATGTCAACTGTTCTATGGACTCAAAAATCGACGATTGCTCTTACCTCGGCGTCTAATTGCGAATTTACAGTAAGTACAAATTGAAAAGCTTAGCATATGCAATAGTCAAATATCAGTAGAAAACACGCATTATTATTACGCACTCTTAAAATGTAATTAAGGGTATTATTATGCATTTAAATCAACAACCATATCAAAACCTTGTTGAAGTACCTATTCTAAAAAAGTATAAATTAAATGGGATGAAACTTTTAAAAACCATAACAGTTGCCACTTGAAGTTCTAGGAATGTGGATGCTTGGATATCATCGAAAATAGCTTTAAATGCTCCCTGCTTTATTTAAGCATGGTTTGATTTTCGTTTCAACAATCATGACACAGTCAAAATTTTTGGGTACAAACTTTTTTAAACCATAGCAGTAGCAACTTGTAACGTGGTTTCATTAATGTCGCTTAAAATGTCTTTTGAACACTTCATACAGTTAAACATTCAAGCAGTTAACGATGATTTGTTGGAGAATGCAGTTATTTCTTTAGACTGCTTCGATGCCACGCATTGATAACCTGAGATATTTATACGTATTAATCATGCATTTAGGATTATGCCATGAATCATTGTAGTTATTCTGGTGTATGCAATCAAAATAATATTCGTATTTGAGTTAAATTATGAATATTGTCCCCAGGTCTTTCTTATTTTTTCGTGTGATGTATGGAAATTCTACAGGTCAAAATTTTACACAATACTTTTTACTTTTAACAAAGGGAACTTGTAGATATGGTAGCTACTACAGAGTTCAAACTATTTTTACGATTTTTTAAAAATAAATGCGCTTTGAGACACATTATATGCTAGTAGAACAAAGGTCGTTGTATTTTAAGTGATGTACTGTCATTACTTATTGCTTAAAACAGTTACATATGTTTCCGAGTGAATTTTGACATAAGATTAAATGTATAGTCTAAATATGAGAAAGTAGCTGCCAAAACGGATTCTGCTAATAAAATTTTAAACTTGATACAGTTCATTATTATATTTAAAGTTTTAAAAACATGGTTTGTACCTACCACCCACCGAAGCCTTAGTAGCTTAACTTATCGTATTCATTAAATTTAAATCGAACAATAATTTAGAGAAGTTGATGTGTTTATGGGTCGTGCTCTGAGAAAACACAGTAGTTGTTTTAGCTTTCTATGTTTACATTTTATCAATTTCATTTGTTAATAATCATTATCCATGTATACATTGATTATAATAGTGTAAGAAGTAATATTACCATAGAATTTTGGCATGTCTAGTTCAGTACGTTCGTACATTCCTTAAGGTAAAAGTAATGTGCTTATATCTCGTAAATACCTTAAATTTAGTTTTCTAAAAATGTCTGGAAAACGCATTATAGAATTATTGTTTGTAAACGAATTCAAAAAATATGTATTTCAGTTTTTCAATACATTCTATCGAATAATATAAGATCCTGGTTTATTCATGACTTTTTGGGTGCAAGGATGAATTAGTTCAATGCATCTTCTAAAGAACTTGTTGACATTCTCCTTGTGAACTTATTGCTGGCGCAATTGATAAAATTTTTGTAGTGATACATGATCAAAAATCACTAGTTCTTTGCAAATTCACAGGATACCTGCAGGGAAGCACTAGAAAATATTTCCTAAGAAGCAACACGTATCGCGAAAAGTTACCGTTGGTGTACCTTAATGTCTTGGAAATATTTTCGGGTCCTGTAACCTTTCTTGGCCTTATAAATCTACTTTTAAAAGATGTCAGCGATCTTTATGATTTATTTACGATTTCTAGACAAAAGGCTTTGTGTGTTGGTTGACACAGGTTTTGAAACACAATAAGGTTATAAGGGAAAAGTAACCCAATAATAATTTAATGTTGGCGATGAAAACGCAATGTATTTTAAGTGATCCAATATATGCTTCCATGTAGAGTACATATAAATCGTGGGTAGGCTAGGATTGTATTATGTGTTTTTAAGCAATAAGGATTCAACTAACAATTAAAAATGTTATAAGTGAGCATTATTTTTCATGCACTCTCAGATTAGATATTTTGTTGAATTGCTGACTTATACCTTTGTTGTGAATTCAGCGTTTATACTTTGTATTTGTATTAGTATGTGTGTATTTAATAGAGTAAAGCATATTATACTTAATACAATTTTTATAAATTGACTAAAAACGAAAACCGAATTTCAATTTGAAACATATGCTGGATATACAATAATTAATAGCAACATCTTTTAGTACTTACGAGGGAACGTCAGAACATATTAACTCACTGCCCCAGACTATATATGGTATATAGCTACTCATGAGGGTAGTTTTGTGTCGTACTCCTTTTTTCTTAATGGGCCTTGTACTTGAAACTGGAAAATCGAAAATTTGTTGGTCTGACCAAGTCAAAAAATTTAAATAGAATTTAACATGGGAATTCGAAAGTAACCCCCTGATAAATTAATACAATTTTGACCAATACAAAATTTTCAAAATTCTGAAATCTGGGCAATTTTTTTCGCGAAAATCGTCCACGTTTAAACCGTTGCAAAAACTTCCATTAAATTATGTTTATAGGGATATTTTAATGTGGTCATTCACAAAAAGTAAAAGCATGGTTTTATACCTTATTATAGGACCATAATATGTGCGTAGTATGAAGGCTTAACTCGGATAACACTTACTGTAGTTCCCTCGTTAGTAGTCTCTTATTTTCATCGTTAAATCAAATGCAAAAAGTAAACGAGGTCATGCGTCACGCTGATTACGTTATATTTATTTCACTTTTTTCGTCATGAAGGTAAAATGACGCAACCTAACTTGTGCCTTATGATATAATCTACTAGCACTGGCATTTAATCATTGGTTTTTGGGCGAATTTGATCATACCGGGTTATGCACGCGATAGAAACTGAGTTTAAATCATTTTATATCAAACATCAATCACGAAATATCACACGTGGTTTTATATTCGTGAAAGAACAATTCGTCGACAGTAAATGCCCTCCTTTATTAAGAATATCTTCCTTACCGCAATCTACAAATAACAATAAGAATTCAACATATATTCCTTGAATGCGTTGAAGCATGAATTAAGCACTTCATTTAATGCACTCTTTGTAAGACCAAAGATTTTACTCAATATGGTATTGCGATAATTCTTATTTTTAAATACCCATTGAATCTCTTAATCTGCAGTAAAAGACAATATCTCATAAAATTGGTCATAGTACAATTTGTGCTATGCTTGATTAAAAAATTGCTGGCTAACTTTGCACTAATATTTTTCTACTGATATGGTGGTGTTGGTAGAGATAATAAACAATAATCTGGCACTTTTTCGAGAGAAAGGTTTTCTTTGAGAGAAACACGAAATAGAGTAGTTTATACCATTATTACCATAATTATGTGAACATGATATGTTTCAAAAGATTATTCAAGGCGAACATTATGATTATGCTGGATTTGTTAGGTATCATTATATCAGTTTTAGCTGGATCTCAGTTACTATTGATTATTGCACTGAAAGTAAAGAATCAGTAATTTTATGTCTACTACTAGTCTACGTAGTCTTTGAAATTCCTTCTGTTGCACAACATTACAATTTTTACGGGTTTATTTCGGTGGTATCATGATTGATGTATGTATACACATTGTGGGTAGGTTTATAGGTTTACAATATTATATAGTCCTTCACGTTGAAATAAAATTTCAAAATAAGAAGTAAATTACAGTTAACTAATAGTTAATAAAATACATATTTATCTCTTGTTGGGTACTAAAACTTGTAAACAATGGATTCAATGTAGCAAGAACTTGTTTTATAATGAAATAAAATAAGTTTGTTTGAAAAGATGCGCCATTTCATAAAGCATATTCTATTTATTTATTTATTCCAATTCATGACAAAGCCCTTCATTTATTACATGAAGGCAGTTATTTTTTTCACTACATTTGACTTGTAAATTTACAATTTTTGTTTTATGAAGGGGGAAAAACTATACAATTGGTCAAAACACACCATAAGCACAAAATTCAAGTTATACATACATGTTAGGTTTCTTTTTGATTAAATAAAAAATGTTAAGTTACATTTCTATCAATTACTATGTCAAATATTGTATTCAGGTCAATATCATCATCGAATTCATTATTGGTACATACATCATTTTGACAACTTAACAAGTAATTCTTTTATATTCTAATATACCAATAAAACTTTTACTGGAATCAATGAGCTGGTTTATATGTTATTTATATGTAAGTTTTAATTGTTCTTAACTAACAGTTGGTTGTATTAGTTTTACATTAATAAAAATTATGAACGCTGCAGCATACTATTTTGACAATGACTGCTTGACCCATTACAACCGAAACCTTTGTCATGTCTTGATATTATTTTAGAAATTTCTTTCTGTAAAACTTGACTGAATAAAGTATTTTCCAAGAGCATTTGTTTTATTTTTAATTTTTCATGTTTTTGTTAAATATATGAAATGTGTCAAGCCTTTCAACAAATTTCTAGAAATCTACAGATACTTTCATAATGTATTCAAAACGAATTATTAATTCAATAGGAAAAAGCATACTTGAATGGAACAAACGATTTTTATACTCGTTAATATATACATAAGTTTGTGAGAATGGGGACATTACAAATCTGGGTTTTTTTGAATTGTGCTTTTATTCCACAATAAGCAATAACAAGTTCTTAATATTTCAATTTTATGTATGCAGATATATCGGGTTTTCTCGTTACAGTTTTTTGCAATAAGTTGCGTCCTACTACTTGTTATGATACGTAAAAATTGAAGAGCAATATTTATAGGGCTATTTCATTTCAAGCAAAGCTCATATGGAGGGTTTTTTTATTCAGATTTACGCCCTGTGCTATGTGGAATTGCATATTTATGTGCAGAGTTCACTACATATTTGTCTGAAAGTAGAAAAAGGGCAATTTGAGAGTATTTTTTAAAAATTGTAAATTATAAACAATTATCAGTAAAATAATTACCAAATCCATTACAGAAAACTAATCACTTGTTATTGAGAGTCCCCCTTTCTGGAATCTGACTTCCCAAGAATATTTTTAATCCGGAAACTCGTTCTTTGGAACATTCATAGAAGAGGTTTGTAACACTTAAGATATATCCGACTTTCCTCTCGATTTGCCATCTTTATTCTTGCTTTTATACTCTCATGTTCTACACCGCATGCTCGTTTTCTGCTCGCATGCGTATCAACCGGTTTTTGAGAGTCTGTTTTATTGCAAATTAAACATACACTACAAATTCAAAGAGCCTGTAATATTATCGCTGTAACAAACTGCGTTTTTACGTTGGATTATAACCGGTTCAACCAACTCTTTATATCGTCAAATATTATAAATTGACAGTAATACGTGACTAGTTTCTTGATACTCTTACGTTAATTAGAAGGGATTTCCGGGGATCGTATTTATACATGATTATAATTCATGTATCACAATTAAAAATTTTACTATACTGAGAGTACCCGCCTGACCTTGAGATCATAAATTGAGACTTGGTATGTAAAATACAACGCAAGCTTATACGAATTATAACGTTGTTATGACATTAAACTTTAAATTTAAATGAGCATTGTAAAAATACGTTGAAACATTTAATTGCTTTTTAAAAACTTGCACATTCATTTTCATTCAATATGCGCTATTTTTCAGATATTTCTTTGTAATTTTCATATTTCGATAACTTTTGTAACAAACTAATGTTCAATTGACAAAAAATGAAAAGTCGTCAATTCCGGTTTCAGAATGATTATGCAGATTACAAGATTATAACTCAAGATGGCGTTTTTTGCATCTGATAGGCATCTGTTCCAAAACGTTTTTGATTTAAAACATCACTGAATCTTAGAGAAAATTGAATCAAAGCGTACTCTGAATCGTGAGGTCTGATTCAGTCTGAATCGAACGGTACGTCCACTCAAACGATAGTATACTGAAGTAATGTATGTCACAATTACGAAACCAACGACACCTCAAACTCGTTGTATGCTCTGTATTTACATTAATGTAATACCATAATGATTTGATAAGACTGGTTACTAACCTGAATCAATGTATTTAATGGTATTCATATTATTTGGGAACTTTATACTGATATGATGTGTATTGAATTTGTCCTGTCAACATTACGTAGATATAAAAAATTTGTCTGAAAGCCGAGGTCGGTGGTGTATTGTTTTGATCATTTGCCATCCTATCACTACGAACGCAATATAAACAATAATACTAATTCCTTCACGTAACATACTTTTTATCTGTGTGCAATGTTATCAGCATCTGTATAGTTTATTCATTCTTTCATTAAAGTTAGTTTGAAGATGAAATCCTGATTCAAATGGCCTTATGTAAACTTTTTTCTAATCTGAATTATCCATCCAGAACGGGATTTCGTTATGAGCATTTAACTTATTTTATCATTCATTGTCTCAGAACTACAAACTACAATGTTATTTCTTACTCATATCAAATCGCATGCATATTGATGCTCCTAAGCATTACACTTCAGTTTTAATGTAAATCAAAAGTTAAAGATATTTATGAGCTTATCATAGATACAGTTTCATTGTATTTCAGAGCCTCCTCATTATTAAGAGCTGTTTGGCTTATCAATCGTCGCGCTCACTTATCTCAAATAGGGGTAGTATAAGAATGGGAGTGGTCTGTGTAATTGATTCTTAGGAGTATGCATGTTGGTAATTAAGTAGATTTGAGCCTTTCAGGTACTAAAGATAATTGAGGAATAACTATGAATAAGACAAAATGTATTTTTTCTTCGTTTTTATATGCAGAGATACCCCCTATAAACATTCAATTGATGTAAAAAGCGGTGTACATAACAAACTAAACAATTGAGACTTCTCCTCTATTATTTTATTGTTGCTCGAATTAACAATTCCTATCACAAATGAAGTTCCAGCCATTCTATCATACAAAAATACACCAAATCAGGTATTTACAATGAACAAAACTTTAACAGGAACAAACTTGATTTGTTTGTAGTCAAATATCAAAGCTTTCAACATTAATTACGCCTACATTGCAGAACCGGTTAAAATACTTTATCCTAAATCTGCAGTATTCATTCATTCTCGTCTCTTATTCTACATGTTCCTATTCTATTCATTTTAAGTATGCATAGCATAACTATCATGTACGGAATGACAGTAGGGTACAAATAAACTAAATGTAAGCGAGATTAATCGCTACTGTTTTTTGTTATGATGTCAGCTCATTTGTATGTTTATTCATACCAGTACCACCCTTCAGAAACTTCTCGAATTTGTGTGTTGTATATGTTATACATCAGTTTTCCTAGGTTAGTTGTAAAATTAAGTAGTCACACGCTCAGTGTTCATCTGAGGAGATACTTCTGCGAGACCAGTAGCTAAGAAGCAAATACTAATTCCTTGTTGATCAGTCTTTCACGACATTATCCCAACGATACTAAACTGCCGCATTAAGTCAATCTGATATTTTCGTATTTGTCCAGCTGTTTAATCTCAGAGGGTGCACCTTATCTCTATCACAATTTAAATAAATAGCCTGCGCTTCAACCTAGAGATAATATTTGTCACGTACGCGATCCTAGCAGAAACCTGTAATGAAAAAAATTATGTTCGTATATAAGTATGTGCTTTTTTGCATGCTCAGTTAAAAGAGCATAGGTAGCAAACTTTTACATTGTAAGGGTCCACTTTTCTTGAACATCAAAGCTCAACATATCTTAAATGCTAAGAGTTCAATAAAGAAAGGTGCCCTTCACCATGGGGGTGCTAGCGTCCACATTTCCTCATCAATAATCCTCAGCAATAGCTCAAAAGATGCAGAATTGTAACGGATTTTTTGAAATGTGACTTTTTTATATTGAAGTTAGTAATTTTCAATAAATTTCGTCAGTTTCTGGACAATGAAAGATATAATTAGGAAATCTACCCGAAAACAATCAAGCATTAATAACTTCTGTAGAATGAATGAAGTCTTAAATCTCAAAATATTCTCTTTTGTACTGAGCATGCAAAAAAGTACATTTATAACATTGTTTTTTATCATTACATGTTTCTGCCGGGATTGCTTAGTGGATTTTGATATTAAACCATTTGCAATCCCAATTCTATAGTCTTGTGGATGCAAAAAATCTCCCCAATTTCAATAAAATTAGTGGGATAATTTTTGATATTTGTGATACAAACGAACTATTGTAACCACCTTGACAAGCACTCCAGTTTAAGGGTGTTATAATACGACAATAAAAGTTGCCTTTAGTGAACTAGAGTAGCTGAAAATACTGTGAAACAAGTTACCACGATTTTTTTAAAATTGCAAAAAAAAGGCTATACCAACTTTAAATCTCTCTGAGTAAAATGGCTGACAAGATAATTGGAGATCCAGGTAAGATATGACATGAGTGAGAAAGGTATAGAGTGTGCTTACTTGTCTTTTTAATCTGATTTAATAAATGCATTCCACAGGAAAAGGGTAGCGGATTGTCCTTATATTATTATTTTCCTTACGGAACTTGAATTTCATATATTTACCAATCTTAGTTATACAGTTTTGGTTAAAGTGTTTGTTAGATTTTCACAATTAGCTACAAGTCGAAGGCCATAATGTTTTAAGCTACAAACACAGATTATTAGACTATCTAACGTACTGTTAGTATCATTTTTTAATTTGATATGTTTTCTGAAATTTGTGATGCATTGGCACATAATTATCACTTCTGACATAAAATATAGTCAGTCAAACAACTAAACTCATTAATGATGCAACTAATACTTTTAAAGTTAAGCGTACTTTTGTTTACAGATTGTACTTTTGGCGAGGTGGCAAAAGTCATGGAAAGACCCTACGTTTCACCGCGCAATGAGTGAAAAATGGCTTGACTTAGCTCACGATCTTAAACTACTTGACCGAGATATTTTGAAGCTGCAGGATGATAACAAGAACAATCCCATTCCTCCTACTGAGATAATGCGGCGCAGATACTGATAAAGATGCAACACTTGGAGCATTCAAATAATGATTCTCAGAGATAACGACTTTGTATCCATTGCTTCAAAACTAGAAGAACAATTTTACTCAAATGATGTAAAGGATACGGAAACGCCAAAAGAAACATTTGATGGCTGTTTTGGGTCTCGAAAGTCCAGAGGTCCTGGTGTTTCTGACAATCTTAAAATAAATATGGAAGAAGAAATCGAAGCAAACACATTTGAGGAAATGGTGATGACCATATGCGTCAAAAAAACCGACAACCCTCTTTCCCTTGATGTAAGATTATTCAGACATAATTATAAAATCTTTAAAGAAAATAAACTAATTATTTTGTTTTGTTTTAGAGCTCGTGCTACAACATTCACCCAAATGTGAAAGGGTATGCTTTGATAATGGAATTTATTCACTATGAAGGGGCTGGTACAAGAAACGGAGCACAATATGACTCACAACGCATGACAGTTTTACTAAGCCAGTTAGGATACAAGGTAATTCGATGCACTGATCGGATGGTAACTTCACGAGAGAAGGTTGCTGAAGTTCTTAAAATATTCAAAGAGAAGTGCCAGCAGAATAATGTATCCTCGTTTGTTGTTTGCATTGGATGTCACGGTAAACAACAAAAACTAATTTTGCCAAATCGGGAAGAACTGCACCTGTACAACGACATAATTTATAATTTTAGTAAAAAGGCATGCCCAAAACTGGATGAAGTTCCAAAAATATTTATTGTACAAGCTTGCAGAAGTTTTGAAATAGAGTGACCTCGTCGGTTACAATAACTTAAACCATGGAATTGTGATATATGCTGCTCTGCCAGGAAATGTTGCCTTTAGGAATGAAAAAACAGGATCTAGTTTTGTTAGATGTCTTGTAAAGGTTTTCATGGACAACGCCCACAATACTGAATTACGGAAATTAGTTGACATGGTGTAAACTTATTTTACATTACATACGTAACGCTCAAATTATTAATGACTGAAAAAGCATTTATTATTATATACAAATTTTTAGACTGCTGAAGAAGTTCAAAAATCCATTAGGCCAGGGTACGACATACATCAACAATCTGCAGTTGAAATCTTGGGAGCATTTAAACAATTCTATTTCAACTTGTAGCTGGACTTCTGCTCTTTACATTCATAAATATAAATTAAAATTTCGATACAGAATTTGTTCCCAGGTAAATAAAAAAAGATTCATGTTTTGATTACCTTTGTAAAAATTCAAACAGGAAGTATCTGTGTAAAAAACTTAATATGCGTTAAAATGTGATGCATTGTTAACTTAAAAACTGAAGAATCTTAATTATCACAATTCACATTTTGCTACAATTAGAAAATAATGTATAAATACAATGCAATAAAATAAATACAAATAGTTTAAGAGTTTTATTTCAGTTTAAAGTGAAAATTTCAATTTGAATTAAACTCCCACATTCTGATGCTTCGAAGCTTGTGATGGACAAATAATTTTTGCAACACTAGTTTTAAATTCACAGTTATTTCAGTATATCCTAGTATCTGTAAAACAAAAGTAATGTATGCTAAATTAACAGAGGCGAAATAGACAACTAGTAATAAATTTCATAACCTATTTCTTGTTATAGAAAATGAATTATAGTAAAGGCTTTGATTAGTATAAAAAGATGTGTGTATCTATTTATGGTAGAATTAAAATGGGTTTATGTAGTGTAGTGGAACTTCACTTCAAAAAGTGATTAAAGCGTGATTTTGAATCAAAACCTGTAAATAAGTTTTCTACTTATCTATCAAGTATTTATTCTGGTCATTGTATTTTAAAATAGTTCAAATTTATATACCGTAAAATCTGAAATAGACGCCCCGGCGTCTACGTGCAAAATCGATTTTTTCGTCCGTAGACGCCGGGCGATTAAAGGGAGGCGCGTAATTGAGGGGGGCGTTTATTTACTCGGTAAACGTTTCGTTTGAAAATTTTTCTAAAATATCTTCTTCGTGATGCATAAATATGAGACAAAACTAAGATTTACATGTAAAATTGTATGCCCCCTGCGTTGAAAATACACATTTAAGCCAAAGGAGACCAAATACTGTGTTTTATGGTAACTTCAATGCATGTATATGTACTATTGTGTATGTGATACTCCTCAGTAATATCATTGAGGGGGCGTCTGTTCCGAGGGGAGGCGCGTATTAAAGGTGGGCGTCTATTTACTTCGTCAACATTTTAGTCCTTAGACGCCGGGCGTCTATTAAAGGGAGGCGCGTAATTCCGAAGAGACGTCTATTTCAGATTTTACGGTATTCTGTTCTAACTACTATTTTAATACTTAAGCTACCATGTATGTACTTCACTTCGTATAAATTGTAGAGCCCGGTTTGATCAGACACTGTTATTTAGAACTAATTCTTCTAGCAAAGTTTGCATCGTGCGTTTGAAATAGCGTTTATTAACATGGATAGTTCATTTCAGTATGTTCGGGATAGCATATAATCTCGGTGTATTACAAGTTCATCACATTTTTTTACTATCTTGGTGTCACACTGAATCTCATAGAGTAAAGCAAGCAGTAAAGTCAGAAAACACTTAAGGTATTTCTAAAAGATAAACAGGAATATTTATGATGGATATCATGATGTTGTGTAATTATCAATTTGTGAGCATCATTATAAAATTTAGAACATCAAATTATAAAATTTGTTAGCCCACAGTTAGCACTTTTGGTTGGAGTTATTCACAAATATAACTTGAACTTCTTGACCACATTAGATTTGGTATTTTGAAATAAGATTTGCTAAGAGAATGGAAATGTGAGAGTGGAAAAACTACAAAAGCTTATTGATTTCGACAATTAGAGTACTATAAGAAAATATAATATATATGTATAGTTGCATTTGCGTTTTAAAAATTATATTTTGAAGCATTGTATGTTTTGAGGACTACTACGTATACGCTCCTTACTTACTATATGTTCTTAGGCGAAACCTATATAAAGAGACAATATAAGCAACTAGATTAAATGATACATAAAGCAGATATGCAACGTAATCTGTAGTTAACAATTTCAAACTAACTGACTAATCTTACTTAAAATTAACTAAATTGTGGACATATTACACACACAACACACCAGGCAATTCTATATACTCTCTTATCTCGTATATCTTGCAAAAATATTATAGAGATTAAAATATTCTACACTTGAAAGTTCATTTTGACTTATCAAATTATCGAGTCAGATTGAATCATTTTATGTAGAAGTGACAAGGTTTTATCATTTTTGTCATATGAATGATGTAAGAATGGAGTTTTTTGACACATAGTCCGCGAGTTAGGCTTAGACAATTATTTAACTTCAAATCCAAAATCAGTCTGATAGGAAGTGCATGAAAAACGATCTGGGTATTTTTTCGAGTGTAATTACCAATGCAGTATTACCAGTTACTAACTTTTAAACTAGTTTTACAGCGCGTGAAATACTGATACATACATAAGCGGTACATTTCTGTTTGAATTATCTTTCTCCATGCAGCAATTCATGAAGTCTAGTTGAGGCACAACAATATTTATAAATTTGAATAAGAACATTTAATTAATAACATCATACACATTAATTTTTTTAAGCAATTTATCATTCATTAATCATATCATATCAAGACATGTTCCACATTTAAAGTGTACATATACATATGTGAAATGAAGGTTCTAGTAAATGATGGTCCTAAATCTGACAGTTTCGTTCGTTCGTGACAGTAAAGTTTCGGGTTTCGTGTTTTACTCAGCTGGAATTTTCAGCGTATCATTCATTTGAACACCCGTAGTTTTGCTGCGAAATGATTAAAGAAGCGGATATCAGGGATTTTTCAGAATTCATGAGAGATGGCAAATGTAAATTACTTATCCCAAGGCTTTTAGGAGAACTATCATGCCCATATATATTATTAAAGTACTGCAGTTATCAATGATACAAAGATTGGAAACTTTATTTTATTCTTATTCTTAATTTCAAATCTACATATTTTGTGTAAACATAATAAGTACCGTAAAATCTCATATAAACGCCGAACGTCTATTTACATTTTTTAGTCCATAGACGCCGGGGCGTTTATTAGGGGGAGGCGCGTAATGGAGGGAGGTGACTAAATTACTCCGTTGACTTTTTGTTCCAAATTTTCTAAAAGATATCTTCATCATAGTGCGTGTATGTTAAAAAATCCAGTTTGTAGGCATTGATAGACGCTTTCTGCATTAAAAAACACATCCAAGGCAGAGGAGACCAAATATCGTTTGGTTTATTAACTTAAATGCACAGATATGCACCGTTTTACACACGGTCATTCAATGAAGGGAAACTGATGAGGCGTCTATTAGGAGGGGAGACGCGTAATAGGGAGAGGCGTCAATAGTACTCTGCCGACTATTCCGCCGGGGCGTCTATTAGAGGGGGGCGCGTATGAGGAGGAGGGCGTCTATTTAAGATTTTACGGTATGTAGATTTGAATATGATATGGTGGATGTAGAATAATAATCTGGTGAGCTGTCACAATCTTGTGGATTTTGATAATATTGTGGATAATTATTTTAACTTTAGAAATAATATATTAATAAAACCGCGACCAGGGATTTTTATCTGCAGGGTTATTTAATAGTGATAGAGCCTTTCTAATAAAGCCGAGCAAAACAAATCCGCAGCAATGGTATAAAACATCATTTTATCACGTTTTAGTGTTTTACAGCCTTATACAACCTAAGACTTAAGCACCAGACAAGTTTTTAAATTTAGCGGTATGCAAACAACACATCATCAGGTGATGTTGATGTTGAGCTGGTATACAAATCCATGTAACCTGTCTCCATTGAAGTCAGGAATGCAATATCATGCTTGCATTGTGATCTTACCACTTAAACAAATAACAAGAAACATGGATAGGCACAAAACAATAACCTATAATAATTATACCAGTGACAGTCTATATGACTTTGCATACCTATTAGACAACACAAATTGGGAACCTTTTTACCAGTCAAATTGCGTAAACTTCAAGTTTGGATTTGAAGCTCAAGTTCAAGTTCTTCAAATTCCGTGGAAGACAAAAAAGATAAAAATAATGAAAATAACTGGGTAAATGATACCCTTGTAGCTAAACTCCGGAATTTTAAAAAGATCCCTAGATATAGTGCTGAATATAAACTAAATAGATTAGAAGTAAGAAAGTTAATAAATGAATCAAAGACTTCATATAACGAGAGCCTACAAAAAAGGATAATGAATAATCCCAATGCTATACATGCTATTGTAAAGAAGCTTTAAATAAACTCAAATCTCTCCCCAGTAGAGCAATAGCTTTAAGCAATAACTCAGATATTATGACTACGATCAACAAAGTAAATGAGTACTTTTCTTAAATCAACAACCGTTACGATGCCCTGAGCATGGTTGATGTACTTCCAACTAATGATAATTTCTTGCAAGTGAATGAATTTTCTGTTCTTAAGAGTTTTGGGAAGCTTAGTATTAACAAATGTAATGTACCTGGTGGGTTACCAGTTCGACTCTTAAAATTTGCAGCTGTACATATTGTTCCCTTTTATACTGAAATAATAAACTTAAGCTTTAAGACAATAATAGTTCCAAATGAATGGAAAAAAAGGTTTCATAACTCGCTTTCCCAAAGACCCTGCTAACATAAGTATTGATAAACTACGTCCAATTACAATAACTAATGTGTACAGCACAATAATGAAAGAATTTATGTGTGAACGTATCTACAAGCAAATCATACACAAGCTCAATAAGAGTCAATATGGTGCTTTATAAAATTCGTCAACCTGTCACTACCTTATATCTCTTAACGATTTTGTATTAACAGCTCTTGAAAATCCTAATACATATGTTATACTTGTCTTGCTTGACCTATCCAAAGCCTTTGACTTAATTGACTACAATGTACTGATAAGATGTCTTATGAAACTCGAAATTAACACAAACGACATTCAATGGATAGCAGATTTTTTACGTGACAGAAAGCAATGCACTAAGTTCAAGAATCTGGTATCTAAGTTTCAGCCGTTTAATAAAGGATCCCCACTGGGAAAAGTTAGCCACAATTATGTTCATTATATTAGTTGATGAAGTATTGAGTACTTTCTTTTCAACGCATAAAAATGAAAGAAATTAAATGAATGCTTTCGTTGATGATATGTGCATCGCAGAAGCAGTAAAATACAATCAAATACCTCGAATGAATCAAATTGTTAATGATATAAACAAATGTATGCAAACTAATAATATGGTCATAAATTCAAGTAAGAGTAATGCGATAGCTATTGACAAATCTAAAGAGAAAAAATTTAGTAGCTTTTCCTTGTCCATTGATGGTAAGGAAATACCTAAAGTTGAATATAGTAGACTTTTGGGTGTATTAATTAACATAAAATGCGACTGGAGTGACCACATCAATCATATTTATGCTAAAGCCTGTAAAAAACTTTATATCCTACGTAAGTTGAAATGTCAATGTTTTATGCTATGTCAATTAACCAAAATGTACACCTTACATATAAGAAGTGTGCTTGAATATTGTTCCGTTCTACGGTTCAATAATGTTACACAGGACCAACTCAAAAAATTGGTGAGTGTGGAAAAAAGAGTTCTTTCCTATATTAAAGGCAAGTATGTTAGTAATTCAAATTATCATAATATTTGTTCAAGTCTCAACCTTTGGAATATACAAAATAGATTGGAAAAATTCATGTTAACCTTAGGAAAAAAACTTGAGCGCCTAGAGAGGCAGCGTGAACCTCTTAATTTTTTTCATTGTTACTTTCAATCTCTCAAAAAACTAAATAATACATTACTGAATCATTTACAGTTATATTAACGTGTGATATAACTGCCAAAGATATGTTTAATTGGCTGTTTCTTTGATAATAATAAAAATATGTTGTTGATGATCAGATGGTAGGAGCGTTGTGAAAAAAACACGACCCGGTGACTGGAGGACCTTGGAGTTTTTGGCAGAACGGAAACAGCTTTGAATTATTACCACTCAATTAGCACACAAGGTGGCTAATGAAAAGGTACGTGCTCTTCACCTAAAAGCTTAATTTTGTGCACTCTCTTGCGGTCTTGGACAAAAACTGATAAAACGATCTTCGTCCCTATGTCAAACTACCTATATGAACTAAGTTACTGCTCTCTAAACGTCTTAGGACAGCTCTCACCGCAGAGAAACTCTTGGCACGTCATGCAGGCTGGTGAACAGCACGTTGCTCTTCAATAGCCACCTTGCGTGCTATTAGAGTGCTAATAATTCAAAGCTGTTTCCGTTCAGCCAAAAACTCCAGGACCCTCCAGTCACCGGGTCGTGTTTTTTTCACAACGCCCCTGTCATCTGATCATCATAAACAACATTACCTGATGATGTGTTTTTTGCATACCGCTAAATTTAAAAACTTGTCTGGGGCTTAAGTCTTAGGCTGTATAAGGCTGTAAACGCTTTGGGGCGATGTTTTCACGAAAAGAGTAAAAATTGTCTTAAACCGCAGACCTTGTCTCATTCAAATCGTTATTGTGCAAAGCCTGGCTTGCGGAAGACGGCTTCTTCAATTTCAATAATCTGTATATCGTTGAATAGACAATTAATTGGGCTTTTAATTGGTGCAATGATTTTAGCAAAAATGCGATCAAAGTCTTGCAACGACAGCTGATAATACCTTCGTATTTTTGTTTTACTCCTGGCCTACAATAGCTCTGATTGTAACAAGTAAGCCCTCGTTTTGTGGCTACAAAAATTTGCTAAATGTCTGTTTTTCAGTTTTTTGAAATTCGGTTTGAATTGGAAGTTACATAGCATCAAAGTTTTTAGGGGTGAATTTGATAGTTTTCGGATAAGTTTTTATTTACGCAGCCATTAGCGCTGGGTAAGCTTGTATACCAAAACTTTCATCATTATATAATAACGTACTCAGGAGCTCTCTAAAACGCTATTTGGAAGTTTTCAATGTTCGCACGTTGTGAAGTTACGGGGTCAGGAATTAAAAAATTCAGAAAGAAAAAGTTTACCAAATTTTTCTTTCTTCGATACTGAGGACAAATTTCAACCGTTTTGCATGATGTTTTCACCATTAGATAGAACACGTTTAATACTTCTTGGTGCCATTTTTAAACATTAAAATATTGTTATATTTTGCTTGTAAAAATCCATTCGTATTTTCAGAATTGTGCTAAAAATTTGGAAATTACCTTTTTACCAGTTTTAATTTTTAAGAAACTCGTGATTTCAGGACATTGTCTGATTAAAAAACTCAAATTGACCCTGTGTGCCAATTTTTGGAAAGTTTGCTTCGAAACTTTTTATAATATTAACGTTTAAATACACAAAATCTGATTTTCACTCTTTTCGTTAAAACATCGCCCCCAGAGCGTTTAAAACCCTAAAACTTGATAAAATGATGTTTTATACCATTGTTTACTATCAAGGTACCCCTTTTTACATGTAAATGTATAGTTTTTCCATTTTAAATGGAAATCAAGGTACGAACATGTAAATACATGTAACATGGAAATATATGAAAAAATGTTTTTACATGATAAAATTCAATTGCAGCTTTTACATCTTAAAAATAAATTCATGCAAAAAACAGAAAAATAGCTCAAAATACTATAATTTCACATTCTAAATACTTCTAATGCAAGCCAGCTTGGTACGAGCTTAACAGTTCTCGTCAGATCACTGAAGTTAAGCAACCGGCCTTCGCTGAGGCTGTTGGATGGGTGACCGTCCGCAGTAGTAAGAGCTGCTTGC
>JAQIXX010002268.1:0-25723 GCA_034700605.1 Willowsia nigromaculata
AGGACTCTGTGCTTGCTCAGATGTTGGAGTTTGTGCTGGCTCAGGGGCTGGCGTTTCCGGGGATTTTGCTTGGTCTGCTGTTGGACCTTCAGGGCTTTGCGCTGCTTCAGAAGCTGCTGGCGTTGCAGGAGCTTGTGTTGGTTCAGGGGCGGGTGATGCAGCTTCAGGGGTTTGTGTGGATTCAGTTGCTGGCACTACGGCTTCAGTGGTTTGTGCTGGTTCAGTGGCTGGCGTTACAGCTTCTGGAGTTTGTGCAGACTCAGGTGCTGGTGTTGCTGCTTCAGAGGGAGTTGATGCATCTGGACTCTGTGCAGGTTCAGACGCTGGAGCTTCTGGACTTTTTGCTACTTCCTGTGCTGAACTCTCAGGACTTGGTGCTGGCTCAGCAGCTGGCGCTGGAGTTTCGGGTGCCTGTGCCGTGTCAGAAGCTGGAGCTTCAGGACTTTTAGCTGTTTCAGGAGTTTGCGCAGGTTCGGTTGACAGTGCTGGAGTTTCAGCGCTTGCAGCTTCAGGACTCTGTGCTGCGGCTTGTTCCACTGCAGTTGGCGCTTCTGCTGAGGGATTTGGTGTTGCAGCGGATTCTGAAGCTGACAGTGAACTCGCAACATCGCTTTCTGGCTTCAAGATAGGAATCGGAGGTTCTTCCGATGCTACAGGGGCTGGGGTTTCTGGCTTTGCCTCAGTAGGTGCTTCTGTGGGTGCACTTTGCTGTGATGGACTCTCAGTGACAGGTGTTTGTTCTGCGACAGGGGCTTGTTCAGTGGCAGGTGCTTGCTCTGTGGCAGGTGCTTGCTCTGCGGCAGGTGCTTGCTCAGTGGAAGGTGCTTGTTCAGCGGCAGGAGCTTGCTCAGCAGCAGGGGCTTGTTCAGTGGTAGCGGCTGGCTCAGCAGTAGGTTCTGGGGACTTGACTTCAACTTGCATAACCTGTCCACTTTCTACAGGTGCACTGTCGGTTGACGAAGTTTCAGCAGTAGTTGCCGGAGGTGGTGGTGATGTTTCTGCAGGCTTTTGTTCAGCCGATGGTCCACTACCTTCAGCGCTATTAACTGTTGTCGGTTCCATTGTAACTTCCGCTTCTTCTTCAAAATTACTTGCAAACTTTTTCAATTCTTCCAAATTCAGAGAGTCTTTATCAGCTTCCTCTTGATTTGGATTGTTGTTGATATTGTTGAGTGAGAAATCTGTCGGAGTGGCAATATCTGTATCCTCTCTGTCCACACTACTCTCGGTGAGTGCACTCACGTTACTTTGCTGCAATTGGATTGATTCTGCTCCTGATTTTTCTTCTGCATCTCCTCCACAATCATCATCTATAGCTTTTTCAAGATTCTGATTATGATGACCCACTTCTTGGTCTTGTTGTGGCGCAGTATGATCACCACCAGCCTCCTCAATATTTGGGGTATTTTTCTCCGCATTCGTTTCCCCTTCCTTTTCAGTACTTTGCCCGATGATGATGCCATCATCGTGATCATCATCATCATGATCACTTTTCTTATTTTTATCGTCAACATCTTCTTGTATTTCTTCCTTCCCATCGGCACAAATCGCGGTTTGATCACCATCAACATCAGTAGTTGTGGTGGTGGCAGTTTCACAAGCATTCCCAGTATTTTCGACGATTTCTTCAGATGATGATAAATTAATCGCTTCTTCTTGTACTGCTAGCTTCTCTGCATCCTGTCGTTCCTCTTGCCTCTGCGCATCATCATCATCATTAACTTGTTTTTCTGCTTGTTCATCTTCTGGTGGAATATTTTGCGTTTTCTCCTCAATAACGACCTCGACACGATCGTCATTATCTTGTGATGGTGGTGCAATCGGGGAAACCTCACCATCCTCAGTTTTTTCATGGGGCGGGATCGGAATACCAGCAGCAGTAGAATTATCATCAGTAGTATTACTTGTTGTTACTGCTTGTTCTTCTGTAATAGCAGTTGTTTCAGTCTGATGGTCACCATTCTGGACCGAATCCAATATTTTATTATCGTTTATTCCATCGTCATCCTTTTTATTATTATCGTTCGCATTTGGATCTTCTACTGGGCCGTTGTCAGATGATGAATTCAATTCATCATTTTTATTATCTGTGTCATTATTATTGGTTGCCCCCTTTGTTACGCCAGCTTGATCCTCCACCGTTGGAATGGTCCCAACAGGACCAAATATTTCTAATTCGTCCTCATCCTCAGAAATGCTCTCCTCCTCTTCGTCCTCGGTGTCGTCCAACAGATCACCCAACGCTGCGCTGACATCTTCTGTTGAAATCATGTGGACATTGTAAAGTCGATCTGCTCTTGATGCAGAGTTGGGTGCTGATGATAACGTGGGCATTGCTATTATAGCGGTTGGGTGATCCTCAGCTTTTGAAATGTCTTCATCTGGGGACGAAGATGACTGGTCTCCAGATTCTTCCTCTGGCACACTGGCAGGGAGTAGAGTCTCAGTTTCCCCATCTACCTCAGTCTGATTCTCTTTTGTTGATATGGTGGTTGCTTCAGCCTTATCACTTGAAGCCTTCACTGTTGCCGGATGAGAGGATGATGAGCAGTCAAATGACTCCTCTCGAATGGTCTCCAATGGTGTTTTAATCTCGGCGGCAATCTCTTCATCGTCATCCTTTTCCTCTGTTGCTGGAGGAGTTGTGGGAACTTCCTCCTTGGGGGATGGTGAGACAGTTGCTGCAGTAATATTTGTTGGCGAGAGAATTTCCTCTTCCACAGGAACATTTTCACTTTCATCATCTTCTAAAATTCCGTTCGTGTTTTATGGGCATATGATTGGTTGGAAAATTCAGGATGGTGGATCAAATTGGTTCAGCATGGAAAAATGGGAAAACGTTAATGGAGTTACATTTTGGTTAATCATCTCACATAAAAACATTATTATTAGTTTTTTAAAATATTTATTTCAAAGCACTAGGTTTCTAAAATCTGAGAAAAAATAACTATACTTTAAAAATCCGTTCGCTGCTCTAAAGAAATAGAGGGCCAAAGCTTAGCTAATGCGAGAATAGATGAGGAGGAATGACTACTAAATTTATATTAAAGTTCATTTTGAAAAGTTATATCTATGATTTATGGCATACAGGCTGTGTACATAAATATTTGCAAGCCATCCTATTTTCCCTGTCACCAAAACCTACAAAAATGTTTTAACTTTAACTCATACATTCTGAAATTCATGGTCAAAAAATGACCTTTCGGAACAACAGCCTTCTTCCAAACTCTCTTTCAATTTTAAAAGAAAATGTGCCGACAAGATGAAAAACACAAGAATTCTAAGGATTTAATGCAGTTAATAAAAAGTCAAAAGATGATATATTCTCGTAGTAGCACTCCTTGTTGTTATCATCATCAAGATAAAGTTGTAGTTAGTTGAAGTAGAAAATTAAAAGTAAGCAATAAAAAACTGATACAAACGACACTTGCAAGATAAATGACAAGACGTATTATCCTGAAGCCCTACCACGATTACTAATTGAACGACACAATGAATAGAAACGTAGAAGACGCGATTATATGATGACATGCTAGAAAGAGATGGGGAGAACAAGTGTATATATGTTACATACCTGGCCTTGATGAATTCCGTTGTAATGCTTTCCTCGTTTGAAATCCCCTAAATCCTGCTTGAATTTTCGTCGCCGCTTGAATTTCCTCTGTGAGAGCTTCCTCCACACCAGCAATCACAGATTCTGCAGTGGATACCACCTCTTGTTGCAGCAATTCTTCTGATGTTGGTAGTGGTGAGGACGCTGTCGTTGGTTCTACAAACTTTACTCTAGTTTCCTCCTTCTCATCTCCTTTCAACTGCTTTCTCGTTTGAAATCCACGAAAGCCTGCCTGAATCTTGGTTGCCGCCGCTTCAATCTCCTCCTCAGACTTGTCTACTGTTAATTGAGAACCAACATTACCATCAAGAGCATCTGTTTTAGCTGCATTATTTTCTACATTAGCATTTTCATCATCAAGAGACTTGCCAGTGATCTGGGTGGTAGTTTCCGCTTCTGGTTCTGACGACTTCTCCTTCTGCTGTGTTTCCTCTTTCAAATGTTTGCGTGTTTGATATCCGCGAATGTTTGCCTGCAGTTTCGTCGCCGCTGCTTCGATCTCTTCCGGTAGTCCTTCAAATGCAATCACTTCAGCGTCTTGTTTGGGTGAAACTGCTACCACGGATTCTAGTGGCTTCTCTCCGTCTTGCGTTTGCAGCTTTTGATCTTCAATCTCGATCGTTGTGCTTTGGATTGATGCAGGTGGAGAGTCTACAAGTAAAGGACTTTCCTCGTCCACTTTCTTCTGCTTTGTTGCATTGCCATTTACAACGGCAGCACCACCGTTTTCCGATGATGTTGCGGTAGCACTAGCATTCCCAGCAGCGGCATTCCCAGACTCCGCCTCTTGCTCTTCGGCTCGTTTGGCTTTATGATGTAATCCGAGTCAAGTCAAGAGATACAAGCATCCCGGTTTCAACATGCGATTAGGATCCAGAAAGAGAAAAAAAATATGCATTGAAAATAATTTATTTTTATAATATGCATTTATTATGCAAACACAATATACTTCACACAACTGTAATTGTCGTTCCTATACTATTATGCACCTTAAATGCTTTGGTATGCACAAAAAAGTGATATTGCTTAAACGTTTTATTCAATGAATTGAAAAATGAAATGAATGAATGAGACCTGTGCTCTGTGTGTGCATAAAAAATGTGTGCAAGATGCATTATGTGTGATATACATTTATGTAAACTTTAAAAAAGAAGAAGATACTAAATTCTGATAATAAAAGCTTTTTATTGCTGCTTTTATGCCTATAATTTTATAGCAGTGTAGGCAGAGCAGTAGAGAGGAGTAAAAATATTCGTGCAGGTATGTAGGTCGGCGGCTTTCATTTGGATAGGTATACTGACAATGATGGACGGAAAAACTTTTGTCTGTGTGTGTTTTGTAAATTAATCTAATTAAAAATCTGTGTATTATCTCTTCTGTGGTAGTATATAGGTAATCTTGAAATTTTTGAACAAACTCCAATAAAATGGAATGCACCGTATTACTGTGTGCTCACTGTATTTATATCGACTCTTTCAGGTTGCCCGTTCAAGTGAATAAAAATCAATATAAGCCCATAAAACATTTGTGAGTTTTCGACTGATTTTCAATAAATTTCTATTTTTTAGCTGATTAATTATTTTGTAAGAGCAATAAAAATGTTTCTAAATAAACAAGACTTGCTAGCCAAGTTGTGTATGGTGTCAAGTCATAGGATTTTAGCAATTGAATGAATTTGAGAGATCACTGCACTGCTCTGTCTGCATTATGTATTCATTTAATATTTTTGCCGGTTTGGTGAATTCATGATAAAATATAGATTTATCATAATTATTCGTTCAGCAGTTAAGATGTTGGTTTCGAATTGATTGGTGTAAAATACGAATGTAAAACATGCAAACAGCCTAATTATATAATTGAAAATTACTTTTCGATTTTCTGTCTTTTTGCACAGCAAACAGTAAAAACAGAACAAGATACACACACAAGAGCAAACAAAAACCAACATTGAGATTTTGTATGAGAAATGAGCATGCAACCTTTCTTGAACCATTTCAAATTGTAGGGTCCTCCACCTGAGAAGAAACTAAATACACAGCCCATGACCAGTAGAATGGGAAGAACGGGTAGAAATTTGGTTATCAAATCCTGAGGCCTGTGGGAGTCCAGCTTTGATGCTAATGCGTCAAAAATTTGTTTACACGAATTTCAAATGAAAACTCTGCAGAATATTTGACAACAAAATGTTTGCCACACTGTCACTTTTCTCGGTTCAGTACGAATAATCACAAGGGTTAGGAATTTAATATCTCGAAAAATGCAAAAAATGTCGATCTAAGAATATTTTATCAGCACGAATGCCACCCTCTTGTCATATGTCACGAACGACTCGTGATAACTACTTTGCTCCTGTTTGTAGTAGTGGTACACATATACAGTAGTATTAATATATGCTATTAATTAGCAGCACATATGCCGCCGGCGTAGTAAAAACTGTAATAGTGAAGTTTATTAGGGCTTCCCACGCCTAAATTTTTAACGCAGAGAGGATAAAATGAAATAATTTTTGTCCTCACACTCCGTCTTTTCAAGATAGTTAACCTTAATTTGTCAAACGACTGAAACAAGTAATGTCTCCTTGTACAACTTTATAATGTATTAGCTGGATTGGTTTTGAACTTATTGACAAGCTTGATTATTAATACAACTTTACAATATAGGTATACATGACTATATATCTTATGGCTGGTTGAAATGACTCATCAACACACAACCGATCGACCACACCGCAAAATATTCTATTAAATGAATGTGTAAACGAGAAGAAGTGTTCCCTCTTAGCTCTATAGTTTCAGTTCAGCGAAAATACATTCTTCAACATGTTATAATCAGTTTTTATTCACATGTCCGCACCACAACATTAGCATGTGCACAAAAATCAATGAACTGAACACCGATCCAAACTAAATCGTCTTTAAGATGAAAAGACCACTTATTTTGCTGATAAGACAAAGAAGACGACAAGACCAGTGAACTTGCGTCTTGTCAAACGACAGTCACATTAAATATTTCACAATGTCGTTAACTACTAAACCAAAACTAAATCAACAAGTTGTAGTGGTATATGTTTCATTTTCAATCTGGAAATGTGCTACTCTACGTAATATTTAATTATTCACTATATTTACGCAACAGGAAAGAATGACACTGCGAACGAGAATAGTAATAATGATGATATTGATTTTGAGATCGATTTAAAGTTAATTGCAATGTGACCAGTGAAGCCGTCTCAGTACTCTATACTCTACATATACGCATAACTTTTGAAATTTTTCATATACAAACTATTCCTGCACACAAAAATTGTATTTACACTTTCAATTGCACATTTCAGGAGTAACTTTCATAATATATATAGGGACAAGAAACAATGAACAAAATCAATGAGAGAGCCTCTGTTTGAAAGAGTGAGAGAGAGAACCACGCACATTTACAAACTCACAATATCTCATAAGAAGCCAAGTCACAATAAACAAAGGGCAAGGTTTACCAAAAACCCAAGGTAGCACTAGTTAGTAGTTAGCAATACCATCAATCTACCAAAACGAAAATTTTGTTCAGAGAAAAAATAATTATTTTGATAATGTGAATTGTGAATACGATGCAATGATGATGAAGAAGCTTATAATAAGTAGTAGACCAGAAGAGGAGGAGAAGAAGAAGAAAAGAACGATGATGATGATGAGAATGAGTACATGTAAAAGTCTATCTGTCTGTCTGTTTGGTAAAGTGTGATGATGGTGATATTGATGATGTATATTTAGTTTTCAGTCAGTTTTTTTTTCTTCAGTTTGCAACTGGGCATGCTGCAGCTCCTGCTGAAATTGTATACATCTGGGTATTATGCAACGTGTGTGCACTACTTGTGTCTTTACGCCAGAGAGAATGAGTCAGAAAGAGAAACAAACGTCTCCTGTTACGGTTTTTACAACAAAATCTTGACTGTGACCCAGAGAAGGATTTTTTTGGATTTCTTCTTGTTTGACTAGCTGACTGAGTGACTGATAAATACGTAGTTAGTCAGTCAAATATAATTTTTTGATGAAAAAATGTGTGAAAAAAATAAGTATGGCAGATAATAATTTAACTGGTAGAAAAAAGAAGAAAGAAGGCTAACAGAAGGCGAGCAAACATCAAAGTAAGAAAAAACGGATGTTTCTGGTTTTCTCTCAGAACTGTGCAATACGTATCCGCATTAACAAACTATCGAGCTATAATTATATGAATGGAGCATAGAGTATCACTGTTGTTATCTTAAGACGAGGATGATGTATTTTGACGATAATGATATTATCATATTACGTTTATCTAAGCTCAGAGAATGTAAAGTTTTAGATTTTTGTAAAGATATAAAACTATATATGAGTTATATAACTTATAAGCTGTCTAATGTAATGATTGCTTGAAATAAGGCGAACACAAGTATTATTGTTACAAATTCATACAGAGAAAAGTATGCATATACCTATCATCAGCCAGAAGTATGGAAGTATTGATGGCTGACTATGATCATTAAATGCAATGGCAGCAAAAGTATAGCATAAATTTATACACTGAACTGTTTTGGCATTACATTTGGTAAGCTTTAAAATTTTCATGAGCCTTTAAAAATTTTGATTATAACAGCACATGAGCTAGCTACCTATTAGACACTAATGAGTACTACTGGTGATACTGATGACGAAGATGAAGGAAAAAAGCACGATAGACAATTTCTCCTAAGCCAGCGCATAAGGAACCACAACAAGCCGAATTTAATGTAGGAGTGTTCCAAGTAAAGTAAAAAGTAAACCATCTTACTTGTTGCTAGTTAGTGAAAATGCATGTTTTTGTTATGCCTGCAAAGGTTACTCACAGTAATGTAGAGTGTAGTTGAGTTTACCACACGATTTATTTTTTTGAAAGCAATAACAGAAAGAACATAGGGAGTGCACCCGCATTGTGTTTGCTACGGGATGAAAAGTATACTGTTCGAGAAAATATTCAACTATCATCACTCCGCGTTCATGGTAAAGCTATCATCATTTTCAGAACTGAAAAAGAGGGGCACATCACATTATGGATGAATGGATGAATAGTGAATGCTCTCATTATGGCAGAGACAGGAGGAAGAAAATACACGAGTATATCAGATTGGACGTAAAGAGCTAAAAAAATGTGCATGCAATACATTTACAAGATAACTTTCCTCGAGCGTACTGAAGAAACTGGTAAATCCGAAACCGGGTTAAAATATCCTCCGAATTTCAACACGAGCTAGTAGAGACTAGAGAGACAGAGAAGTATATGGTGGTGTTTGCGGAGAAGTAAAAGTAAACATTGTATAATAATGGTAGTTTAGCCTAAAAGCAGCTGCCAGTAGGACGAACGGACGCCACGCCACCACAAACAGCAATTATTTTTCAGCAGCAAAGTTACAAAAAGTCGGAAAATTATGATGATAATAACAATGTTTACTAGTGGCTAAAGCTTATGATGCTTATGCAAGCATAAAAACACCAATATTTGCAAACATTAAATTGATAGAAAATGGAGTATCCAATGTCTTGAAAGTGCACTCAAAATCTTTTCTCACTTTGCAGTCAGTGATAAAGCATGTGCACAGCACGACAACTATAAATGATAATATTCAATACTCGTAAGCAAATGGCATTGAAAAAATAATCGCATTAGTTATCATCATTTGCTGACACATTATGATTATCATCAATATAAGTATTTACAGATGAACATGCGAAGAAAGAGATGGTGATGGATGGAAATGGAAGCAGAAGAGTGTGTTTATGAGTGCAAGAATTTATTTAGTCTCTAGAGTCACAGTCAAGGCAGCTTTGTTTTTCAATTGCATTCGCCACGTTTTAATAGCTTTCTTCGCCTATTTAACTTCATCGTCTGCACTATGTAGACTGCAATAATTTTGCTACTCATGACGGCTGATATTTATATTGGATTTAAAGTTTAATCGCTTGAAAATCAGTAGCTTGTTGTGTTCTTATGTGGACACATTATTGGTTTTAAAGTATGAAATACGCATCTATTCAAGACCACAAGACAAAGGCACTCGCAAAACCGAGAATTACGGCGAAATGAAAAGGAGAAGAAAATGTTTTAATAGTGGTAAGATGATGACAACAGCATGCAAAAATAAATGGGAAATTTTAAAGGAAAACGTGCATCTAAAAATGAATGAAGGCTATTCACGTGATTCCATCCAACCATGTCCTTTTTATTATGACAGGATAGTTGGAATAAATCAGAAGAAGGGAAAACTGAAAACTTTTCATGATGAATGATGACCCAGCACAAAATACAGTTACAAATTGGGGTAATAATTTCTTAAATTTAACTTTCATGAGAAGCAAAATGCATATGTCGTATATTTCTCTTTAAAAATATTTCATTAAAAAACTTTATTTTCCCGAAAATTAAGGGTAAGTTGAGTTGTCTTTGACTTGATAGATGGAATTTTATCTCAAAGACTGAAGAAAGATAAAGAGAAATATTGTATACAGTAAGCAGATCATGAATGATGCATAAGCAGTATGTGTTCTTGTATTTACGATCACTCTAATACAGATTGTTTGTATAAAAAACTGCGTACTGTCAAATTGGGTCTGCTGTGCTCCACAATTTTTGACACTGACTTTTTGTGCGCAAATGTAATGCAAACTGCGCAGTTTTCGTCGTCTTCCTTCCTTGTACAGATTTGCTTACCAATGCATGCTCAAAAATATTATTTTTTACATCGTGTAGCTATCAGGCAAGTAATAAAAAGCAGTTTTCACTACGTACATGTATTATTGACATGATGCGCCAGAAATCACAAATCTATAAGTCCGGGGTAAGCTGCAAACTGCAAGAGATCTGATGACATGAAAAGTGAATGACTGGCTGAATGAGTGTAAGTTTTATCAACGAAAAATAAGACAACTTTACGAACAATTTTTGTTGGAAGAATCAGGGCAATAAATTTAAATTAGATTGTCACTTTGTCAGATATGCATGCAAAGCAGACCTAATGCCAGCCAAACCAGCTCTGCAGAGATTGACGATTCTGCTTATCAACAAACAAACCACCAGCGCAGGTTAATGAATTGAGTGAGTATTAGCAACATGCCTGCCTCCGTTTTCTTCCTACATTCCAAAAATTGCTGAAAAGTTATTTAACTTTTTTCTTATGACGATGTCGGTGACGCCTCGATATTTTATCCGGTGTTTCCCCCCAGTAGAGTAATGAAATTATTTTCTCTATTAAATCGAAAGCAAGTTAAATGATCGACAAGGAATTTAGTAGTACAAGATATAAAGCAGATTTTCGGGGAAAGGATGAAACTTTTCTTGTTTTTTGTTTCACCACTTCTTGGTGGAGGTCTTGACAAAATGTGTGGATGTTTCATTGCCTTCCTTTTAATATTTACGTGAAATTTTACACAGAAATGACAAAATTAAGCAAATTACGAGAAAAACGTGGAAAAGGTTGATTGTGGGATTAAAAAACTAGTGATGCTCCAAAGTTCAATCTGCCTCGACAGCTAAGAACATAATAACTTTGAGCTAAACTTTTAGTTTTTTTATTTCTAAATGCCAGGTTGTGGTTTGCGTGTTCTGAAACAAGTTATAATTTAAAAGTGGGATGCTGTTTGTGAGTTTATTCGCTTTTATAAACGTTTGATTTTCGATAAACTAGTAAAGTACTGTAAGGTTTAGTTTTGCTGGCAAAACATTTTTCTAGAATTGTATGTATTTCTGCTTTGTACATGGTAAATTTTTTATCATCCGTATCCTCCTCGCACACAGCGTTTAAATTGGTGACGGTGGCAATGCATTGGCTCTGACGATTTTTACTGGTGGTGGTGGAACGGAATTATTTGTAAACACTACTGGATTGCTCGATTAAATTGGGTGTTTTGGACCTACTCTGGCAGCTTGACATTTTACAGCAAGTGCCTGGTCGGTGGCAGACCAATTTTTTTATATCTTGGGAACGTGACGTCATTTCAGTGTAAATATCGTTGTATTTATTTACCCTATAAATAAACATACTACACAATATATGCTTTCACATGAATGCAAATGCATAATATGTATATATAGTAATAGTAAATAAAAGATAAAACATTTATTTTTATAGCCGTGGGTAATTTATAAGTGGGTCGTGTGTAATCTAAAATGACAAATAATTGAATTGCTAGATAGTGATGGTGGCAATGTACACAGCTGTCACTGTCAATTTGCAAATGCACGACAAATAATGAAAAGGATTGGAATAATCTTCAAGTTTTACAATCCTAGACGCTATCTAAACTGCATCGTGATACCTCAGTATGTATGAATGCCAATGCCATCTTCCGCGTAAGAATATAATGAAAATATGATAACACATTGAGTGGAAACTGAGTTTGAGAGTTATTTGCTGCAAAAATTAATTATTTTAAAGGTAACCAAAGTATTTTATTTAGTTTATGTCAAAAATGTTCTTACCCAGTAATGACTGGGAGAGGTCGGCTAAGAACTGATAGATGTCATCGGGATTCTCGCGAATGGCTTCTCGTACAAATGTTTCCAATAACGCAGGCAGACCCTTGGGAATGGTGATCTTTTTCCAGTAGACAGAGACGGATGATGGTCTGTATGGAAGCTCCAATTGGTAGTTTTCTGAATCCATGATATTTCCTTGCAACAAGGCTGGGATTTTTTGCACAAATGAAATCAATTCACTTCTGATTTACATAATTGCTCGATGTGAGTTGCAACGGCACTGTTCCAATGCCCATTCAATGACAAAATGTTTGTAAACTTTGCCGGTGTCATTCATCTTCTTCACCTGACATGTTAGCAAGTCATATAGTACGACTTGGTGATGGTGGTGGTGATATTGTGTTGTTTCAACCGAGTTGCTTGGTTATGTCGATCGATGGATTCTGGAATAGCTACGGCATAACTGCTAGACTGGAAGACGAAAACAAATGTGCAGGTTTGAAGGAAGGTTTTATTGCTACAAAAAATTCAATGATCTTGAATGACCAGTATGGAACAAAGGTAAGCAGCACATATTGCGCAATGAACAAAAAATTATGCAGTGTTGAAAAATTGAACTCATAAGAAGCAAGGGATTGCTTTACTTGTGTTTATGTTGTTGACCTGGAAGGTATTGTGCTCATGCACCTTAACTCATTGCTCTTATCAATTTGATCTGGATTATTGCTATATAATAATCTTCATTTTATGAGTGGAAAGTTATTTCTCCAAAGGTACTCCGAATTCTTAGTTGAAAGGCTTTATTATGCATGAAGCAGATCAACTTGAAATGTTTGTTTGTTTCAGTTTTTAGATATTTTTATGTAAGTAAAAACAAAAATTATTTGTTTCAGCGTAAATAAAGGAGCAATTGCTTTACTTGAAGTCGCGAAATACCAATAAGCATTAGTGATATTTTTATAGCGTTAGTACTTATAAGCATAATAACCGCATTCCATACGATCCGGAAGACTATTTTATACAGTCCGCATATTATGTGAATTCAGTATGTTTTTTCCGGTGACAAATGAATTTCATTTATAAACACTCTATGAATGAGGTTTGGAATGGTATTGCCCAAATATTCCAGGCTAGAATGCTCACTTTGATAGTATGGAAAGCTTCGTATGTGATTCAGTGTCTATCAGTGTGTCCCTAGTCCCCAGCTATGAACCCTGTATTATGAATTTATTTGGAGCAAATTATGCTACACACATACCTAACTCCATTGCAATGGGAAGACATTTTAGAAAAGAAATGACTGTGAGTATTTTTGGCCACATACGTGCAAACACATACCTAACATAATTGAGTCATCATGCACTTTCGACAATTTGCAATGATAAAGATGTCCTTATTACTATAATTATCAGAAAGAGTATTACATAAAAACATTCAAGTGTTTCTAAACTTATTTCAAGGGTGCCTGGAGTATGCCTAAAAGCATCTTCCTTACTCAACGACATAAAATTAATTTAAGTTACATACAAAACAGCATGATATTGACATGTTATGCCGGGAGTTACAAGTGCATTACCTGAAATTTAAAACGCGGTCTTAGAACACAATTCGCTTTCAATTATACTGGAATCATTGCATAATGCCACAAATTTTCACGAAAGGAATGGGATGGGTTAAGATAAATAATTTTAAATGTCACGTTATAATTATCTAGCATAAATAGCACACATTACACATTGTTGTTGACAGTTTTGTAGCTAGCTAATAAAGTTTGCCAAATTACATACCTACATCATTTCACTAAACTCTAAAGGCCATGGACCTGTATTACATTACATATTATCGCCTGGCCACAGCCAGACAATGAGCATAATCATTGCCTATTATTGCCTATATTCAATGCTTTAGAATTTCTCAATCAACATGAGCACGCGTTAGACCCATTAGCATGAAATGAACAGTGATACGTCATCATAAGTCTTAATATTCATACATACGAAAAGGTAACACAGCTAATTACTCCTCTAAGAGGAGTCCTCTTCCAGTAATGAATTAGTGTATCTGTGGAAGCTTTTAATGATAGGTGCGTATAATACATTTCTATGAAGTGTCCTTCATTAACTGATTGCTTCCAATCCTTGACTTACGACTTTAGCGGCTGCCACTACGAGAGTTTTTATTTAGAAATTCCCACACAAAGTTGCGTTTACCGAAGAAATGATTAAATTCGTATCTCGTGAATTATGAGAATTGTATTGCTTCGCCATGTGGATGTGTTAGGAGATATTGCTGGCTAAGTTGCATGTATTGGCGAATGTTGTGTTTTGAATTATCGGAAACGTCAATCGTCATCAGTCATCATGAATAATGGAACACTGTCTGCTTCATCTGCTATAATTAAATTGATTCCTCTCCACTTTTGGACTTGTTTTTTCCTCGACTCCGAAAATGGAAGCTATCCAACCCGAAACCCAAACATACAATTTAGCTGCAGGTCACAAGGCAGGTTCCTTTTAGGGAGAGATCTGGGACGCATAGTTTGCGTTGTGATTCTTGTTTTGATATACGTCATTGGTCTCTTTGGATTTGTGACAAATGTGTTGAATGTGGCTGTTCTGAGGAGGTCGCTCAAGGGAGCATCGTTATCTATGAAAAGGCTATTAATTATGCTGGCAGTGTTTGAATTGTTTGCATGTGTGTTTTCCATTGTGTTCTCAACGATTCTCTATGCAATTCAAGGTGCAGTGGCTTTTAAATTGATAAATGGTCTGATAATTTCATTCATAATGGATGTTTTAAAACATTTTCTTTATTTTTCATTTTTAGAAAATATTGACCGCTCCGAAGGTATTTTCTCAGCTCTCAAGGCCTTCAACGTTCTTTTTGGATTTGCCCGCACGAGTGCTATTTACATTACGATTTTGGTGACAATAGAACGTTATCTTGTGGTCGCCTTTCCAATAGAATCTAAATCATGGCTATCTCCTCTCAAATCCAAGACTTATTTAGCCATTGTGATTCTCCTATCAGCTTTTCTGGATATGCCTTGGATTTTAAATTCCACGGTGGCGAAAAACACATACGCAAGTCTAGCTCCGAACACATCTCTAGCTGAGTTTCCATACGTTATGAATGTGACCCAATTTGGAATCGTGGTATATCCCAAAATGAGATATGTTTTGCTGGTTACCAACTTTGTGGCTCCATTTCCGCTTCTTCTCATTTTTAACATTTTGCTGTACAAATCGGTAAGTCTTGGAAGTGGTTTCGTAGTACGTATTTGATTTAAATGTACAATCAACTGAATGAGTCAATCGAGTTCTTATATTTTCATGCTTTTAGATTTACACCTGGAACAAAAGCAGACAGGGAATCTCCAGAACACAGAAAAGGGAAATCAGCGCAGCAAAAATGTTCTCCATTGTGGTCTTCGTTCTGCTGTCATGCCATACGGTGTCATGTGTGATATTTTTTTCCTCTCAGTATTTCATGGTCATCCACAGAGAGTTTCTCCTTTTGCAAAATTTCTCAACCACACTCAGTGCTGCTGTCAACTTTTTGGTTTATTTCGGCTTTGGGAAAGCATTCAGACAAGAATTCAGGAGACTCATGAGGTCACAATGGGCAATGGTTACTGGTCGACCTGTCAGTTTTGATACGGGAGCAGGAACAACGTCAAGTAGAGGAGAGGGAGAGTCGTCAATTGTCATGCCGGAGAGTGGTGGTGGTGGAAACAGAAACAGTACAACAACATGCTGTACAATCTAAAGAAAGCAATCCGTACGTTTTTTCGTCGTTTGAGCTTGGAACCTTGATAATAATGGCAAAATGTTATGTATAAATACTCCACTAAACGTAGATGCAGACTCTAAAACATAAAAAGTACAAATTAATGCAGACAAAATGGGTAGTTCAATACATATTATTAGAGTCTGTGTGCACCGCGGTTATTCATTTTCCTGTGGAACCACAATTCAACTTGTTTTCCCTTTAAAAATCAATGACAAATGATGAAAATAAATTCAATATGAAAAGAATTACTCATACTTCTTCTCCTAATTTCTAGCATGCAATTTCATAAATTCAATGTACATGAATCATTTCCATTCTTGGCGAATTTTTAAAACCAAATTATTTAATCGCAGCACTATATTTGCAGCGTCACTATAAGTCTTTCGATAATTCATTCATTCCCAATTTTACTTTGAAAGCTAAACGTTGATTTAAAACTACAACAATGAAATACTATACAAAGTCACTATCCCCATTCTTGAAGTCTAATTCCTCCAACAATAAAATCAACGTAACTCTTTTGGGTTACTGGACATGTTATTTTATTGAAATTCCTAATAATCTACGTCGGGAAGAAATACGGTCCCCTGTGACAAACAATACTCTATATAGTTGCTTCTTTAAAACTCGATATTTAGGTGGGGATACTGCAGGTCCAACAATTTGTATAATTTTGTGTGTTCTCATTTCAATAATTGGTTTGTTCGGGTTCGCTGCAAATATAGTGAATATTCTTGTTTTGAGACATTCCGTAAAGGGATCATCACTTCAAAAATTACTAATCATTCTCGCAGGATTCGATTTGCTCGCATGTTTCTTTGCCATACTCACTTCTGCAATCCTACAGGTTATCTTGGGTATGATGACTCATAAAACTTTAGTTTTAAACTTACGTTTACTATTCAGAAACGCAATTTCAAGTTTACAATGCATATTAAATTCCAAGTATCAATTCATGATACCAGTGTCCTGTTCTTCAAACAGATAATGTGAACCGAAGTAAAGGCATGCTTATCATCTTAAAAACATCATTCCTACTTTATTCGCTGGGTCGAACTGGCTCTGTTTTCATGACCATTTTGGTAACTGTCGAGCGTTACTTTGTCGTTGTGCATCATTTCCAAGCGAAACCATGGCTGAAGTCTCGTCGACCCATTGTCGTCACTGTTATTTGGCTACTTCTCATCTTGTTGATCAACATCCCTTGGTGGCTCAACTCTGCGGTGGTCACACAACCTCTCAAACTGTTTTCAAAAGGACCCCTGGCCATGTATCCAGCATTATTTGTGGCGACTACATTCGGGAGTAAACTTTACTACCCCACGTGGCTGCGGCCTGTTCATGTGTTCATAGATTTTGTTCTGCCATTTCCTTTGCTGCTGCTGTTCAATGGGCTATTATACAGATACGTAAGAATCAAAAGGATAATTACTATTGTATATGGCTTATTGTTAGCAACTATTGATAAATTTCTGGCGTTTTTACAGATTCATAAATGGAACAAGAGCAGAGAGATTCTCACAGGAAGCCATGTTCGGGAAATGAATGCTGCGAAAATGTTCTCAATTTTGGTCATCGTGCTGTTCTCCTCTCATACGGTCTCTGTCATTGACTTTATCGTCACTGAAGTCACCGGGATAGCTTACAGGGAACTGCTCCTAACCATTATGCTCGCAGTGACACTGAATGCGACAATAAACCTGTTTGTCTATTATACTTTTGCTCAAGACTTTAGAGAATATTTTTGGCTATTAATTGGATCAAAAATGTGGAATTGTGAGAATTCTATGAATTCTATGAATATCCCCGGTCGAGCATCACCAGAACCAGAAACAATTCTACATGAGAGCGTACGTTACACAAAAACATACGAAAGATCTGAAATATCTGAGAATATTCGTTTGTTGAATGAATCCAAAAAATGAGTAAAATCATAAATATTGTAAGTTCAATGGACCAAATAAAAGAAATGACAAAAATGTAGGCCAACCTGATATGCACGGTATATATTTGTTTGTATCAACTTGCTAGAATAGTAGCCTGATTGATTCAACTGCTAACGAATTCTAACGGGTGCAAGCATTCATTAGAAAACTATTTTTGAAGCTTATTGCAATGCTATCGCAAAGATGTATAAGAAAAAGAAGAACCAAATGCACTGAGAAATGTTCCAGATATTATAATAATAAGTATAAAACTGCTTTATTTCGAATAAAAATTTAATAAATACAATCTAGTAAAATAGTTTAAAGCCTTAAAGAACAGAATTTCTGACTCATTGAATTCTTCAAATTGCCAAATTCTGTTTTGAAACCTCGACTAAATATGTAGTAAATAATAAAATTTACAGACGCTCCGAAAACAACGCAAAGCAGTTGCAGAAGAACCAGCTCACGATAAATTAACTTTTTGAATCTTGACGTGTAGAAAATAACGCAGGACACAGTATGACAAGACAGAAGAATAAGTACAACTAATGAGAACATCTTGGCTGTGTTTATTTCTCTCAAATGACTTCCGGTAAGACGAACGCGGGTGTTGCTCCAAGCATAAATCTTTAAAAACAATATCCATGCAGTTTATATAAAAACTATAATTTACGACACAAATGAAAAACGCACGACACTTATCTTCTTACCGATTTATAAAGCATCGTATTGAATAACAACAGCAGTGGAAAGGGGGCAACATAATTCAAAATCACGAGCACTTCCTGTGCTTCCAAGTTGGTGAAATGAGTGTCCTTGAAAATATATGGAAAATTTTCAACATGTGTATTTGGAGGAAAGATGTCATTGTCTTCAACTGTTGAAACTACAGCGTTGAAAATCAATGATGTGTTCAAGAGGAAAGATAAGATTGCAACAATCACTAGGTAAATTCTGGAACGGAATGGTGAGAGCCAAAGCTTTGAATGACCAGGGAACGCGACAACTAGGTACCGTTCGATTGTTACCAAAATTGTCACGTAGATAGATCCCGTTCGGCCTAACGTTAAAAAATTTCATTAGTCACAAAATCTCTTCTAATGAATGAAACGGATGAATGAATTACTGATTGATTACTCAGTGAGTAGATTATGTTTGCCACACGAAACCACTGATAAACTGCCTTACTCCGATCCAGGTTTTCTGTAAAAAAATTTAAAGTGCATTGATATAATTTGTACTGCATATTAATTAGTTTGAGTCAATGATTAAAGGTGTTCTTGTACCCAAGATGCTGACAATCAAGTACGAAAATGCAACCGCAGAACAACACGCGATCCATTCCACAATTGCTAAAATCACCAGCAAATCTTTTAAGGTTGATCCTTTATGTGACTTTTGAAGAACTAGTACATTCAAAGTATTTGATACCACTCCCAAACATCCAATGATAAACGTTATCAGAAATATTGACACACAAATATAGTGTCCATTGGTGAGCACGGTTTTTGGATCAACCCCAGCCAAATATTTTCCATACGCTCGACATTGGTAAAAAATGTAGGGCAACTTGGAGTGACTGTTGTTAGGAGTGTTTTTCGTCTCTGGAGTTGGAGATGGAATTACCCAAGCTCCTGATGGAGGATCTAGGAAAAGACAGGTCCAGAAATCTAAAATTTCCACAGTTGAATTCGCAGTCATCCTTCTTATCATTTGAATTTAAAACGATTTCAATCTCATATTTTAAATTCATTTGCCAGTAGTAGGCACAGACAAGCGCATCTAGTACATGTACATACAAACATACCTAAGTGAAATGTCGTTTAGATGTTCAGATAAACATGAAAGATAGCAAATGAAACATTAAGCGCATTCTGAGAAAAACTGGAACAAAATTTTTTACAAGATATACTTTGTATCATATCTTCAATCTTCAATAATCTAGACTTCAAGGAACTTGTGCTAATTACTAATTTGCATGTGAAAAGCATTAACAATTCTAAAAATGGCAGAGATGGTCACATAATTTTTTAAGTGTTGTAGTCTCTCCTTGTGTTCATCAATTTATGAATGATGGATGAGTCCTGAGTCTGCAGCCGCACTATGTCGAAGCCAATGCTGTTGAAAAGTGTAAAAAGAAAAGATAACGCCTACCAACATCACAGAATCAGAATAACTCATCCATCATGATAATAATATGCTTAGTACATAGATAGGTGGGTGTCATATGATATATAAATTCAAATTAGCGTCTGATTCGATTATGATAACTGATTTTTCATGCTGACAAACTGTTTAAAATTCTCTGTTAGCTATCATGGAGCTTGATGTTCTGGCACATATTTATAGCATTCATTTTCTAGCGGTTTTGTTATTCATGAGGTCATGATGGTTCCAGGCCAGTTCCATCTATTACTGCAAAAGCACGCATCCTTAACATCCATTTAAATAGGACAATTCTTAATTAATATTCATCAATTAGCATGCTATTTTATTGAATATCAAAGCAAAAACTGTCAATGCTTGTGTAACGTGTAATAACTGGAATCCCATACTACACACTGAATACACATTTTGATTCTGAGATTTTGGACTCCAGCACCCATTCCTGCACCGCATATCTTTGTTCCTTTTTGTTCCCACTTTAGCTGCTCTAACGCAATAATACGCCTGGCAATGCTTGACCATATATCATGATGGTAGGTTAATAGATGGCGCTATATATACTACTGTTGGAAAAGTGGTGCCAGGCACCCCAGGCAGGCATAGCGTTTGCTTGTTCTATCATATCACATCCCATATCACATCGTAGTAAATTAACAAACTATGTTGTATTAAGTTTCCAGCTTTGTGTGAACACCAACAATACTTTAGCTTAGATAAGCTAACATAAGCTAAGCTTATTCGAGTTCAGTGTGCATATGATAAGAATGTTTGTATGACAAAAATGATTTCTTATACTTTAAGTTTTATATTGTGCATAAATTTTTCAGGTAAACTTAAGCTCTTCATTTATTTTGTGACTTTGCTACAAAAATCATGCGTTTATTTTTGCGTTCGTATAGCATTCGTATAGGTATTGGCTATTAACCAACAGAAGAACGGTGGTGGAGCGAGCGTAAGAGTAAAACTACTCCTGATTTCCCAACAGCAGTGTAGGGTAAAAATATCATGGGAATATCTTCCATTCTTCAATTCAATTCCGGATACAATTCGAGCACATTTACATGCACACAATACACGGTAATATTGAAACAATACGTTACCAACTCACCATCTATAGTACTACTGCAATGCGAGCTCAAATGCAGTTTGCAGCAATGCCTAATATATTTAATAATTTAATTTACCTATGCAGCAATATGAAAATATAATTTTCTGCTAAAAATCCATAATTGCTGAAACCATACTACCAACTTCGCTGGAAACATGAACAAATGCTAAAACAAAGATTTTATATTTTTGAAAATGGCTGAAAGAATGCAAAAATTCAATCAATTTTTCGCATCTCATCGAAAATTAAAATATTGTGCATGAAATTTGTGAGAGAGTGCGGGAGAAGGTACGTTAGGGCACATTTTGTTTTTATGAGTAGTTTCATTTGAAACCTGAAACACCTAAAAACGAATGTCAATAAATTTGTGAAATCTTTCAACTCTCCAGCTAGAATATGATCTTACAACATTAGTAGCTACGTTTTATAGCTTCCAGAAAGTCATACGGTGTAAATTTACATTAAAAATCTTAAAATTTTGAAAATTTTGAGCTTTTTGTTGCCCTGTGACACTTTTATGACCTCATGTGACCAACAAAACTGTGCTATAGATATTATTAGATCATATGCTAACTGGAAATCTGAAAGATTTCACAAATTTATTGACATTCGTTTTTAGGTGTTTCAGGTTTCAACTGAAACTACTCATAAAAACAAAATGTGCCCTAACGTACTTTCTCCCGCATTCTCTCATATTATGAGAGAAAGTATCTGAAACCCCAACGGCAAGGTAAAAATGCCAACAAAGTATTTCATTTGTTTCCCTATCATTATTCATCTTCTATACCAATATTTACATCCCATAAATTAATTTACATTAAAATGTATCACAATCATCAATGACATGTTGCGTATGGATGGGCACACCACACACGTTCTCTTCTCACTTGAGATTTTTCCCAATTAAGCTGACTCATTTTGTGTAGCCTACTGACGCTATTCATCTCGAAACTGCTGAGTATCTACACTTTTTGTTTAAACTTTTTTGTATATATTTACTTCCAACATTAAATGATCATATTATTTAATTTTTGGATCAATGTTCTTTCTTAGGCTTTTACTAAGTATTATCTGCGTCGAGGTATATGAAATAATAGAATTCTAAATAACAGAAACATGCTAAAAAAGGGACAAATATACACAAAAACTTCTCATATATGCATGTCCTATGACATAGGACAAGAAAGTCCAAAATAGGACAAAATATGCAAGCATAAAATGGCTTGTTTCTACATGATTGTAATAACTTATTACAGTCCATGGTTAATTTTTGATAGCAGGAGCTATCTGTAAAGTTTCTGCTTGCATGAACAGCGCATTTTCTAGCGGTGCAATGGAAACTGGAAAACCGTGGAAAAGCTAGCGTCTTTTTTGCAGTACCGAATGTGCACATACTCTCATATAGTTTGTATTTCTAGAACTCACATACAAATTGAGTTAGCGCAAAACAGTACGCATATGAATTAGACCTTACAAGAATGAATTTGGTATGAAAATTAACCGTTCCAGATATATTTGTTAAAGCATGTACTTATAGAAATTCCTGGTAAGACAGAGGCCGAGACTTCATCGTTCATCCTCGTTTGTCCTAACAGATTCTACGAAGCACGAATAGGTTATTTAGTGGTTATATAGTTAAAGTTATATTAAAACCAGTCTAGTCATAGTATAAAGTAAAACGCGGATACAAATGTAACCATCTAAATTTGTCTTTAATATCTCATGTAAACCAACTATCGGATATTTTTCGTGTTGTATACGATTATACCATATCATGCAACTCAATCTATAATCTATCTATATGTTTTCTGAGTATTCTAATAATATAGTGGCTGAATAAATTTATTTTACGAAAAATGTTTTCCAGAGCTTTATAAGCAAATTGCGCAGCCACAATCACTGAAAATAAATTTTCCGTTTTGTATTCAGTATAACTATCTACATAAGTGTTATTGAGATGTATCTAGAAAAACGTCGCAATTTTTTGTGTCTATAACATACACAAGTGTAAAAACATTTCTGATAAGCTTAAATACACAACTATGTCCGAACGTGAAAAAAACACTGTCAAACTGTTATGTAGAGACCTACAACCAGATATCTGACACTTTGGTAAAGCATAATATGCTATATAAACTTTGGTATTTTAAATTTTCCAATCTTAGTACTTCTAGATATAATAAAATCTTGGATCCAACGAAAGTTTAAGTTCCGATAAATAGTTAAGTGTTCTGTCGTTTTATGAAAATGTGAGAATATATTTTACCCGTAAGCTAAGCCCTCGAACTAATAGAAAATCTGGACGCAATAAACAAAACGTGAATCCATTCTTTGTTTTGAAACAAATCAAAACTTTGTCGTAGGAATAATTCAACAACTTTCAATCAGTCAATTTATCGTTCCCGTAGTTGATAAATAACTTGGCAATGGCTCTCTACAAAGTACTATGGCTGTGTATCCATATTGCTACAAAAGTCGTCTGCTTTACTAACTCATTCTATACTTCGAATTCGAACCCCCAATTGGATCTCGAAGATACGTTGTCACCATTTGCAAACTGTACCATTCATATTTTATTCAATCAAGTTTCCAATGCAACGAGCAAACCTAAAATTTTGTATGATTTGAAGACGATCGAGAGTCCCATCGTTATTTACTACTACAGGTATGTAGAAAGTAGCTCAGGTTTATGGACGTGCAATGAAAAGCAGAAATGTATATATCAAACCTCGACTGAATTAAACATGAGATGGAAACCAATCTGGAAGTCAACATGTGTTATGCAAGTGTATGTCGACCCAATCTTATGTCAAAGCTGGACGTATCAGAACGAAAATCTCGGGCATTTTAATGAACAAACATGTTTGACCTTTCCAAAGTCATTTTATGATTTTGTCATTGACACATGCTTAGTCAAAACTTCAAGTCTAACGGTATTGTTAAAGTATTACTGGTTTTTCCTCAATATCAAAGCACGAACTCATGAAGAATCAAATAGAATGTCAAAATGGAACTCTGACATCTACTGAATACAGCGATTGTCTCAACATCTGGATTTCATTTAGTCCAAAGAAACTTGTTATTGAAATTGATCTCGCCCCAAATGACTTTCGTTTAATTCCACATGCTAAATACCTTGTATATCGTCAGTATGACCAAAAACATTTGTACAAACACATTAAAGAAAATTGTCCGGAAGACAGATATCAGTTGGCTGAATGTTCTCGTCAAATCTTCAGATCAACTATGGTAATGAACTGGAAGGAATGCTTAACATCAGAATGTTCGTCAATGTTTAGTATATGGATGTTAAGTGAACATATTTCTGGCTCTAATCCTGTAGCTGTCTCATCATCCATGAACTTAAATGATGTAGTCGTCATACTGACCGTGAAAACGATCTTCCCAAACGCATCTATTCATATGGAATCATCTATCATGAGCAAGTATACTGCTTTTTCTAGAGCAGAAATCACAATATACAGGAAATCGGTCATATCATTTCCTCAGCAGAACTACTTTGTACATTTTAAGGCTGTATTTCCAATGCACTTTTTATCTTGTACGTACTTACGAAAGCATGAAAATCTATAAATTAAGGGACTGATTTCTTCATTTGATGATATCACCTGGTACTTCCTAATATGCAGCGCAGTTATAACAATCTATATTCTTAGAAAATTTGGATACTCCGGAAAGGGTTACGCTTGGAAGCACTACTCGTTTCCTCTCAGTCTATTGCTAGGACAGCCGATTGGATTTTTAAATCGGCAGAAAATTCATTTAATTCCATGGGTTCTAGTGGGTATGCACTTATCTAATGAGTACAGAGGTGATAGTTTAACAGCATTAGTAAGCAAACTGGCTGACAAGCCATTAGACTCGATGAAGGATTTGGTCAATTATAATTTTACAATTTACTCTTTCCCATATCAGTTGGCTTTCCGATCGTTTTCCAAATTGTTAAAATTTATTAAACTCACCATCAGCCTGCTTTTGCACTTCTGGAGGCTTTATATGAAAGTAAATTTTATTCCAAATTTCCAACCGAATTAGATATTACTTTAACATCCGCACAAAATAAATTACCTTCACTTATTCCATTTCTCACAAGAGTACGCGCGTTAATTGCTAGGTATAAGAATAAACACACGTTTTTAGAAACAACAAAGGAAAAGTTGGCAGTAAAAGTTAATAGATGTAAGCGCGAGGCAGTTTTTGCGTCATATGACAAACTGTTACAAATATTTTACAAGTTGATCTCAGAAAATATGACCCAAGAGGTAGAAAATTTACATATAAGCAATAACCCATATACATATATGTCTGTCTTTATTTAGTCTTTGCAACTTTATTTAGCTAAAAGATTTTTGATGGAAAAATTTCTCAACGTGAAACGCTTGACATGCTTAATGCTTTTGCAATAAACATACAGCAATAAAAATTTGAACGCATATAAAACAAAATTATGTTCTTATTTCATTCAGTTCAATCAGTCGATTCAGTTTTGAAGTGTTGTTTCCACTGCCAACCACATTTGCAGGGAGTGCATCAATCTCTAAAGTAGTGGGAAATCATTAAAAATCATGCAACAACTTTTTCAATTTCAATCTTTTACTTAATTGAAATTTAAGATAG
>JAQIXX010002269.1:0-25719 GCA_034700605.1 Willowsia nigromaculata
TAAAAGGAGAGTATATCCGTCCTCCAACAAATTATTTGTGAATGATTCAATAACTTTTAATATTCTTCTTCTGAGTTGCCCACCGTGAATTTAGACCATTGTTTTGTAATTTTATATTTTTAGGCTCACTTCATCAGGTTTTTCTGCTCATCCAGTTTGTAATTGCTTGCATGAGAAATTCTGATGTGAAATCATGAAGGTGATGGAATACTATCGAAGTTTTTACTTTAATCAGGCAGGGTTGGATGATAATTTGACTGTTTGTTTATGGAGTTTAGTCTGGCAATACTTAGTTATGCACATGAGTTCAGTAAAATGTAAAAATTCATACCCTCCGTTTTTATTTATTCCTTATGTTGCTGGGATATCGGTTTTATGTGATATAGGAATAGTGTTGAGCGTTGGCGCTACTTTTTTAAATATTCATTAAGATTGCGTTTAGTATTTTCCAGATGCAGACGTTTCCAAATCGCAAAGTTCTTGACAAGATGACAAATACAGGTGCTGTTGAAGCATTTAATGTATCAGTGCGGTAACTTTGTGTAATTAGCAATAGATACGTAATTTGAATTTAGGTTTTGTTTTCAGGAGAACTCTCTAATAATAAAATATAAATTCGTAGTCGATACAAGGAGAAAGGGAAATGTCAAACCAACAAAGTATTTTAACCCTTTGAGACACATGGAAATTTTGGTTGGGTAATCTTGTTGAATGTACTGCAAGCTGAAATGATGACCAGACTAGACCAAACCACCATCGGGTCACTCTGATTACCTGATATAAAGTTTTCGGAGGAGAAAATGGAAAATGAGATCTTGAGCAATTGAAGGCTTTAAATTTCTGCTATAATCCAAAAGCCGTTAGCAGATAAAGAGTGGCCAAAAAGTTTCTGGTACGGTTGGCGGCAAAATTTTAAAGTGTACTTTATTTCGAATAGAGGCAACCTTGAGTACTAAAACTTTTTATATGAATGGACTAATATCTACTGGTTCGGAATCCATTGTTTTTTGCTTCGACAACCCTTTGAGGTAAAGACTCCACCAAGTTTTCCAACGTGGTCACTGGGATATCATTCCATGATTTCTCTAATTTTGCCATCAGTTGACCTATTGTGGTTGGAAATGGCTCCAAGTACACTTTTTTCTTAACAATAGACCACAGGTTATCGATTTGGTTGAAGTTTGGATTTTTTTCTGGCCACACGCCTTTAGCGCAGTACTTAATATCGATGGTCGCCAAATGGCGATTCATTAACTTGGATGCGTGACAGGTTGCTCCATCCGGCTGCAGAATAACGTTTCATTCGTTGGGAAACAATATTTGGTCTTTCTTTTCTTCGTTGTAAACTGGAAAGGTGCTGTCCGAGTACTATTCGGAAGTTACCCGGCTTCCAACATAATGAAGCTTAGTGACGTCTCGGGAACAGAAGACTCTTCCTTACCTAAACTTTGATGGGGTGCTTGAGGCGAACGAGGGGGGGTACGTTCTCCATTTCAGCTGTGGTAAACCTATAGGTCTGGGAGTTCTTAGGAGGAAACAGCTCCACCTTCGATTTATCCGTCCAGAGAATATGGGGTCGTTTTGCTTTACCCCTTGCTCCAGGATCAAGGAGGCCTTCTTTCTCCTGCATACTGCAAAATTTTTCACGATCCTCCAGGTTTTCTTGCTCATGGAGGGTTTTTGAGGTTGCGTGTACGCTGTATAATCCAATGGTTGACGCTTCACATAGTTTTGGACTGAAGTAGGTACGACTTTTTTCTCTCCGCTTATGTACCTCAAAGACTCATTCAGCATCCTCGTGACGTTTATGACTGATGTTCCAATTTTTTACTTCTAATTTCTTGTTATTTGCGATTTGGTGATAGGCGACAGCACAGGGTTTCTTCCAGAATTCGGTTTGTCCTGAAAATCAGCTCATTTCTTCCATTTTTGAACTGTTGTTTTCGAAACGTTAACTTTCTCCGTGGTTTTTTGAAATCGACAATTTTTTGTACAAATGAACCTTCATTGAGATCCTTTTTTGCCCACTAGTAAGCAAAGAGCCCTCCATATCTCCACAGTAAAAGAAATTGGATGAATCCACTGTTTTGTTGATGAAAAATTCAAATTTGTATCATATCTCAAGTCAATTTTCACTATACCAGAAACTTTTTGGCCACAGTTTATATCTGTTTACATAAATTATATATAGAAAGCTTTTAGAAAAATGTTTTTTAAATGGGTATTCGTCAATTATAGGTAATATTTATTCAAGTTCGCATCCAATGTATAGTTACTATTATCTAATTTATACCATCCAGTTTGACATTAGCAAAATTTCATTAATATCATGCAGGTTTTGGGAACTAGCAAGAAGTGATCAAATTTATCAACAAGAACATTTCATGATACGAGAAATTAAATAAACTTGTTTGGATTGGCTAAGTACATACAAAATTTGCAGCTGCAGAGTTAATTATTATTGAAGTAATTTTTTACTAATATTTCTCACATATAGAAGCTGCGAGTCTATAGTAAGCTTGAAAGGGTTCGAGATCCAAAAATTAGTTTCTGAAATATTTATCCTCGTTTAGGTTTTCTAATCTAACTATATTTATTTATTGCACACATTATGATCCAACAAGAAGTGAAACAAGATTATTAATCAAAACATCACACCATTCTGCAAATGTGCTTTTATTTACATTACAGAACGGATAAGTTGTCAGCATCCTTATACTAGTAAATGAAGTTGCAACTTTATACACAGAACTATTTCTTTGACAGGAGTGTAATAACCGTTCTTTGAAAAGTTTCCAGTTACCGTCTATCCCTTCCAGAAAACAGCATTCCAGGTAGAAAATTAAACACAAAAGAAGGAAATTTGCTACTAAAAGAATTACCAAAACATAACTTTTAAGTGTTCCATCTGCTAGAATGCTATCATTGTATTTCAAAACCGTAAAACTGGAGACTGTCGCAATTATGAGTAAAGCAACAGCATGAAACGCTACTCTAATATTTACCGTCCATAAGTTCACGTGTACCACCAAAATTTGCAGTGAGCGGTAAACAAGAATGATTTCGTTTTCTGACAGCCTCCCCATATCCACTGTTTCAAAATAAAGTAAGTCTGATTTCTTGATCGGATGTGAACTTAACTTTGGGATGGCACTGTAAAGTCGAAATTCACAAACCCCAGCAGTCGCAATAATAATGAGAATACAAGATATCACAGTACCCGTAACGACAACAATCAAAAATGCTTCAAGCACAACAATGACCCAGGTGAGAGGTGAAGACACGCTAATTTCTATTTCAAACGTTTCCACAAGCAGACTATGAAGAGGATCGATGGGATGAAAAAAGGCAATTGGAAAAAGTACCGGAAATATACAGGTACACCAACAAAAAAAACTGTTCATAACACTGTATTTCCTCTCTTGTGACTGGTTATGGTTTGGCTGAGATATTATCCGGGAATTAAGGGCTTCATCCAAAGAGAAAATGAGATTCAAGCAAGTTGCCATCTCATCAGCATTTAGGACAACAACGTGTACGATTTGAATCAGCGTTAAACACAAAGTAAAACCAATAAATGTAAGAACTCGGGTATTCTCATCGGTATCGGCACTAACGCCATTGCCAATCAAATCTTCGGGAATATCTACAAAATATGATGAAGAAAGCAGATGGAAACCTAGTAACAGCTGGAATATTTCATCGAATATGTAGCAGGTAACAAAAGCGAAGTAGTAGTAGCCTTGAAGGGGTACAAATATTTTTGACTGTTTGTCCCAATAAAATCCGCCTGAAAACGTGTACTTGACAGTTGGACTCAATCTGAGACAGATCGTTTTCTTCATTTGCTGGGTTAGCATTTTGTTTCAAAGCGGGGGCTTCTGGTCAGTGAATATCGAGAGTACTGGAATCCTAAGTTTGTCGTATCTAAACCACTGTTGCCAGTGGCAACTTTTTAAATGTTCAATAAATATTAGACTATATTGGTTTAACAATCTACTGGTGCCTTTTTAGGTTTCAGTTTGATAAATTGACAATTTATTTGTACCTACAGTTTTTTAATCAATTTTCTCAATATTTTTGTTGCGTATGCAATCATTTCTATTTGTGGAATTGTGTTCGTATAAATTTACATAAAACTGATGTTTTCCTCTTCCCACATAAGATAGATGACTTGGTTTCATATTGTAATTATTGTTTAGGAGGGGCCATTGATTTCAAAAGTTATTTATATTTCATATAAATCGAAAAAATAAATCATTTTCATATGAAGTTAAATCAAATTGTGGGCCTTGTTTTAACTGTTTGTGTCCCAATCATCAAAAAAGTAATTTCCGATTTCAAAAGATCGTTTATCAATCAGTTGAACATATTAAACGACAAAGTTCGTTCGTTCAATTATCAATCTTTGGAACATCTAAACATTCATTTCAGCTTACTCACTATCATTCATTAAGTTTCTCAAAAATAATTGCAGGTTTTTCTCTAAGTATCACTTAGAAAAATAGAATGAAAGGGAGACAAAAGAACAACAAGTACATAATTAAACGAAGCATTCATCTTGTTTGCTATACATTTTCAAATTTCACATGCATGTTTAAGGCGTGAAATTATTTGTGAAGCGAGTGCGCTTATGTGAAAATTTAAATTATCTGCCTTGTGTTGGTGGAGCTATGGCATTAACTTCTTTTTAAACAGCTTAAAATTTTATGCTTCATACACTTTTGGCGTTGGCGATATACTTGAAATAAAAATTGCCGTGTCCATGTTTCATCAAATACCTGTACTAATCACGCCCGTAGGAAAAATGAGCCATTTGTCATTCATAAAATTGCAATCAAACTTATGTTTATATTTGTAGCTGCCGTCTGACAAAAAGATTCAAAGTTGAACTAAAACCCATGCAAATAAAAGTTTTGCGATAGTTTTCCCGTTTTTTCTTAATATTGATTACCTGCCAAGTAACCAGTTTACCTGTTCCAGATTGTTAAGTATACAAAATGTAAGCTGCAGTTTTGCGACTAGTCAACGGTCCAACATTTTGGTTTGATATTATGTAAACCCCCAAATCCTATAACAGCGTCGATTTATGACATCTACATCTACTTTGTGAAGATGCACAAAACTGGATCAGTGTCACTAAAAATAGTAAATATCATGTAGATTTAACAGCATTACTCATTGCAATTATAGTTAATTTCGTTGTGTCAACCACCGCGTTTCTATAATTTTTTTGTGTCTACTAGAAGCTGAAATAAACTGGAAACTTTAACTACAAAGAGATATTTTGTACTTTTACCTGAAGGGATGAAGTATACCAATTTAGTGCTGGGAATACAACACTACAAAACTATGAAATTGGTTCAAGGCAGCTTGATAACCCAAAAGACAGATTTATTGTTTTAATAAATCTTATTGACTTGCATTTGTGCCTGGACCTAACAAGAATTTATGATTATCCTTTCTCCTCCTCTTAAATCTGTCGAGCCTCTGGGCTGTTAAAACCATTAACAATTTTGGTCTCCATCAAGATCACTACCTGGAAAGCTATTTAAAAATGTGTTATCAAAACCATCTGAAGAAATCACGATATCTCATGCTTGTTTATTCCGATTGCTCAGAATATGACTGCTTAATCTTAATTGTACATTAAATAATGGCGTTGAAACACAAAAATCTCGAGCCAGCTTTGGACAGTATTCTTTTATGGATAGTTCTTCATACATTTGGCACAGAGCATGTTAGTGCTTTTGGAAACGGTTACGATGAAATAAAATTTGCTGCAATATTGGGTATAGATGAAGTAATGTATAAACTCAAATTGGATATTATTTCCTTACTCCGCCCCTTTAAGCTGACTGTATGGATAGTATTTATGCTTACGTGCTTGATAATAGGGTTTTAATGCCATAGGTTGCTTGTTTAACTGTATATAGGTTTAACTGTTTATGTTTTTCAAAACTCATTTGGTTCCACATCAACATTTCACAGATAAATCAGTCCATATGACCGTCATGGTAATGCATTCTCTCAAATTTTGTCTATCTCATCCGTCGAGTCAGGTATAACTCTTCCTTTGTTTTCATCAGCCAACCAGCCGAAAAAAATTACAAAGTACCTATACCAGTATTTTCAGTCACATGTAAACCTGAACTTGATATGTTGTGTCAATTCTTACTATTATATATTAAAAACGTAGTTGCATCGCAATTGCACATAAGTTATGCACAAATGTTTACTTTTACTTCACACTATGCAGATGTGTAAAAAATCAAATCTAGTCACAGATCAAGAAAAGTTACAGATACATATATATTTCTTTACAGTAAAGAACATTTAACAATGTGCATAATTGAATTGACTGATTTCAATATTTGTATTAAAGAAGTGCAAACTAAAGTAAAACGAAACAAAAGTTGCAACGTTAAAAACTTTTGCTGTAATAATGAAGCATGTAATTGATAGAATTGTAGGGACTCCGTAACAAATCTTTTTGGTAATTAAAAATTGTAACACAAAAAACATGCATGTATCTTCAAGTATTCTGATGGTCGGTAGGTGAGACATTTTGAATAAGTCGCATTAGGCTCAAATCCTAATCCTGAACTTTCCATTGTTTGGACAAACAAAAGGACAGATTATCCCCGGTCTAAATATGCAAAGGTCGCAGGTTGATAGACAATACTAATGCTAACCCTATTTGAAGACGCTAAGCACTAAACCTTATTCAAACGAGGCTTATTGCTAAACTCTATATAAAGGAGACTTAATGCTAAGCTGTTTTTAAACGAGCTTAATGCTAATTCCTTGTTCATGATTTTTAATGCTTAGTTCTATGCTAATAGTTTCTATTTCTAATGTTGATGTCCAATCTCAAATGCATGTTAAAGCCCCATGCTAAACCCAACATTAAACCACTAGTTAGCTTGTCATTTTTGCTCAGCCTAAATTTGTGCGCTAAAACCATCCGAAATCTCCATCAGTTTAGGCGTATTTGTCACATTTTTTCAAGGTTGTAGAGTGTTCAGTCTAATCTTGCGTGCTGCGGTTCTCCCGAACCTCTTTCGGAGAACATTAATTGGCCCCATTTCTGTTAGAAGATGGAGTAGATAGTGTATTCCTGCGTGCTGAAATAACCCCGAATCCTTATCAACACGAGTTAGTTTACCGTATTTCTTCAAGTGTGTTTTGCGGTCAGTCAAAAATTAGTTAGCTGAGACCATCCCAAATCTCCATAGGCCTAAGCTTCTTTGTCACATTTCTACAGTGTAAAGAGTGGACAGTTAAAACTAGTGTGCTGAAATAACCCCGAATCTATATCAGCATAAGTTGAATTATCGCATTTTCCCATCTTTATTAGGTTTACAGTCTATTCTTGCGTGCTAGAATAAACCAGAATTCTTATCTGTTCTAGTTTTTTTATCGCATTTCCTTAACTTTATGGAGTTCACTGTCTAATCTTGAGTGCTGAAATAATCCCAAATCTTTATCTGTGTAAGTTAGTTTATCGCGTTTCCTCAAGTTTATGGAGTTGACTGTCCAATGTTACGTGCTGAAATAACCCACAATCCTTATCTGCATAAGTTAGCTTATTGTATTTACTCAAGTTTATACAGTGGACAGCTTCGTTTGGCGTACTGCAATAATCCAAAATTCTTATTGGCGTAAGCTAGATTATGGAGCATTTCCTAACGATTATATAGAAGACAGTGTAGTCTTGCGTGCTAGAATAATACCGAAACTCTATAATCGTAACTTAGTTTATAGCATTTTCTCAAGTTTTTGGAGTGGACAATGTATTCTTGCGTGCTTAAATAATCACGAATCCTTATCGGCACAAGTTAGTTTACCCCATTTCCTCAAGGTTATTGAGGTGTATTGAGAAAGTCTGTAAATTGTCGTGCAAGAATAATCCGGAATTCTAGAGGGATTAAATACTTTCTAGGCTTTTTGCTGATTATTTACGCCATATAACGCAACGTAAGCAATTAAATAATCCAAAACATTGAAAATTCTTCACTTGTCATTTTTGAATTTTATGTTTTCAATCCAGCATGGTGATCTTTTAATATACTAAATGGAATGGAATTCTAGCCCTTACTTATAAAACTACAGTATTGCAATTACAACTGATAACTAAGATAATTCGTCACTGAAATAAATTCATAAACACTTGGATATTTTGTGCATCATGATTTCTTAAGCAATAGGATCATTAGGAAATGTATAAATTTGCTTTGAAAATTCCTGAAATCTAAACAAGTCAATTGAAGATTACAAGCCATCAGATAAAGGTTCAACTAATTTGCTGTTCCGACATAAACTCATTAGGAAACTCATTAGAAAATAATCAGCTGTACCTTTCAGTTTAGTCATCAATGAAAAGTTAAAGATTCAGTACGATATGCTCGAGTCATTACACGGGAAATGATTTTGGTATTTGGTATAATGCAAAGCAAGTTAATGATGTAAATCAAATAAAATGAGCTTACATTAAAGATATATATGTATGCAAGCATCCCCATGTACCTTTTGGAACATTTTGTACGTATTTGTAAATAGCCTTTATTATTTTCAAAAAATTAAGGCATATAAAACTCTGGGTCACTTTCTTACTTCTGTTATTCTTTTACAAAGTCGCTACGGAACCACAAATATACATCTCACGGTCCATTTGAAAAAAAATCAAACTTAAAGTTCCACTCAATACAGGGAAAATGGGCTGCAAATACAGTTGGACAACCTGTGCAAGGGCTCTGGCTCTTTTGAATTGGGTAATATTTTTATGTTTCATACCTATTTGTCACTTTCTTTGTACAATCACTAAACCACGGTACAATCATGGTTGATTCGGTGTGTGAGCTACCTTGGTCAAACGTAGAATCCATAGCAGCCAGGAATTTAAAAAATGTTTTGTTTATAGATTATTACATTCAGTGGACTTTGTGTAACATTTCTTTCGTTTCCACTACGGGAATTCTATTGGGAAGGAGGACTTGACAAATGTAAAATGTTTTAAGCTATTATAAATATACAAAATTTTTAAAGGACATATATTTATTTTAAATCCATTTGTTTGGCATATTTAGGGTTATTATATCCTACGTATGGTTTTGGACTTTGTGTTTGCATTTTTACAATTTATGAAGGATGGTTTGTTTACTGCATTTATAAGTCCACTAGTAATGTGAGTGATTTGATTTCTCTTAATTTAGATTGTCATTAGTTATAGCTAGTCAAACAAAAATTGTGACAAATGACTTTACTTATTCACAGAAACCTAAATACAGAGATTTTGCAGTGCCCTGCAGAGCTTGGGAGTTGCGGATTGTGGTATCACTTATATTTTATTCCGGATTTGTACTGTGTGATGTTTTTGCCACGGAGGGACATGGAGGATTGTTGGAAGTCTATTTTTTGCTTTTATTGTTTGTACGTTTATTAATCTGGGGTGTAATTCACATTTTCTACATTACTTTGGCCAACTACGTTGAGGATGGCAATGCGAATCTTCTTCAGCAAGAAAAAAATTGGTTTGAAATCATAGAATTGTTGACCGTCGAAAAGGATATACAATTGTCAAAATAAATTGTAATTTTCCAATATACATACACGTATCTGTAGTAGTTTATTAAATAAGTAGTTTGATAAATTAGTAGTTTAATTGAAAAATATTCTATGAATTTTTTTTGGTATATAAGATTATTTAAGGCAAAAATTTTGAAAACCATCTTCCCAAATCTTTTTGATGGCATTAATTTTATCATAGCTTCTCAGAATTTCCATTAGGCTGCGCTGGTACCAGGTACGGCAAACTTATTTCAACAGTATGTAAGCTAGCCAAAATTGTTTTGCTCATTTATGAAATATGTAAGTGATTTGGTGAACTATTGATAGTATTTACGTGTTCGTTTTTTACGAATTTCCCAAATTCAATTATCACAATGACCATACCTTTTACTCAATGTTAAAGGTTCAATACTTCTTAATTTGTATAATGACACGTGTAACCTCATTTGTCATCCTAAAAGTCTTAATTTTTGCTTGTATTTATATTTCATTCACATCTCGTTGTTCAGCCTAAGACACAAGTCCAGCATTTTTCTGCTAACCTTGATTCAGAAAAACCCAGTATTTTCTCCTATTTGAGGCGTACTTACTCTGTTTAGCGTTTTCTTATTTCATCCACCTGAAGATCATTCATTCTTTGCAAGAAGTCACAAGCTACATTCAAGGCTGAACCATCCGAATATAAATGCGCATCGTCAAATCCAGAATCATCATTCTTAAGGCATTTCATTACATTAAATCTTCAAAACCTACAACTACATCACACAGGCTGAGAGGTTAATAACTGTTGTTAAGCACACTAAAAAACTTCTAAAACTTAAACTAGGTTCAGTTATACTGTTTTACGCAATGAAAAGAGAGTGGAAGTGAAGAGTAAAATGTTTAAGGAGTATTTTTCAAATTAAGGAATTATTTATTAATTAGTTTTGCAGCATATTTTCCATTCATCTAATTTCAAGTACATATATAATCAGTCTAACCAAGTTTGAGACAATCCTAAAGTTAGCTCTTCATTGGTTTTACAATACAAAAGTTAAATATTGTCGCAAATGGCCTACAATTTCGTATTCCAATTGTTTAAATCGATTTGTTTAGGCAAAAAACTAATATTCAAATCTATTCCGTTAAGCTTTTTCTGCAATCGAAGCCATGGCTGAGAAAATGTCTAAAATGGCGTATGGCATATGTAGTTCCTGCAGCTTGGCAGATGATCCTTTTGACTGTTTTTGACCTGGCAACCCTAGCATTGTTTTACAAGCTGAAATTGGATTCATATTACTACAAAAATTCTAACCCAAATGTCATTGTGATATCTTATAAACAACCGTCATTTTAAATTGGTACATTCCTTTCATTTACACATCAGAAATTTTAGCTTCTTTGCCTTACCATTATAATAAGGTTTACAAACCTCTAAACATAAAACTACTATCGAAACCACACTCAGACCTGAGTACACAAGTACCACCACCGTGACATCCATCAGTTTAACTGACGAGTCTGTCTGTGGTTTACTATTCAAAAACAATTCATTATGTGGTTTTAAAAACCTCCCGCTTGCTATTTTATCAGCTAAATTAAAAACACTGAAATATTTATTAAATCCTCCGTTCTGATTTACCTCTTTTAATTTTAGAAAATGTACCATTGTGGAATGGAGTCGTTTATAAAGTAAATTTAATCCACTTGCATCCATTAGCCCAAGCTTTCTTAGAAAAAGTTCGTTATTCAAGCTATATTTTTCACATCTCCAGATCATTGGCAGATAATAAAGTGTCCCTTTTTTGGTTACTGGAGCTGCTAAACCCCGATTGGCAAAAATATGTAGAAGCGGAATTGTCGATCTCAAATCTCCACGTGCCCTGTATATAATGGTTATACGAGGGCTTACTTCGCAATAAGGATTACTAAAATTTGATTTTAAAACTTTTTCCAAATTCAAGCATGGAAGAAGCCCTTTCTCTGATGAAAACCTTGCAATAAATCTAATGCTATTTTGTTCATTGTGTATAAGGTTTAGGCGCCTTAAAAATGTCCCATCTATATTCTTGTCAACCTGAGATTTAGATTGGATATTTTCTCCCCTAAACCATTTAGTTATAAGAAAGTCATACAGTACTTGCTTAGTCAAAAGATTGCCAACATTGATTTCCCAATTTTTTGTTGTAAGATCTGTCAATTGTCTTGGTAGATTTGCTGGTGGGGGTAAGATCGTTAAAAACGAGTAAATATGTGAAGTGTAAAAGTTTCGTATCACTATCATTGAAAATAGCCATATTGATATGGGAGCCGCATTTCGTGCATTCAAATAGCGAGAAACATTGAAGCCCTTTTCAAATACTTCAGCAAAAACCCAAAACCCCCACAAAGAAATTGAATTTCTTGAACGGAATTCAGGGATCAATTTACTAATTGCTAATGCAACTGTTAAGCCGGTAATCAAAAAAGAAATCCATACACTTATTCCGAGTGGCCTGAACAGAGACATTACATCTAATTTAAGCTTAAATTTAATTTCTTCTCTACCTAAAATTGTAACAAATTTTATACCGTCATAGTCACTGGCAAATGATCCGAACAAATTTGAAATAGGATCATGTGCCTTTCCACTCACGTCGATATTATCCACAAAAGTGAGTTCAGCGGTCTGCCTTGATACACAGGTTCTCGTTGTACAATTTAAAATATTCAATAAATTGAATTTGGAACAATAGTAATGAGGAATCAAATAATATCCTTTTTTCAATTGGGAATACCCGTAGCAACTCTTAATGTATAAGTCTATGTAAGAGGCATGGTGGAGACCAAAATTGTCTATTGTTTTTACCGACCACAGATCCTTCCAATTATTACCGGTTCTAAGGTAACTCCCATACATTTCTTCCTGAATCAAATATGCGTGAAGGTTGTCCAATTCATAAAACCAATTCATAGGTATCAAAATTGATTTGTCATTAGTGGGAGTTCCTTTGAATAATTTCAATTGTGTTTGAAATTGTATGCCAACTATTAAATTCGTACTACTCAACCATATAGGCAAAACGAAGTATTGCTTTAGAAAACGTGTGGTGTCTCCTGTGTTGCTTTCCGCTGATAACAAAACCAGGTAATAATGAGGCGGCCGACTTTTTTGATTGCACGAAAATTTAGTAAAAAACAGTTGCGACACATAAAATAGGTTTGTTTTAGCAGTGTCTATGCTTTTAAGTTTATCACGAAAGATTGGGATTTTAAGGCGAATCACAGGGCTTAGCTTTTGTGTTTTAAATATTTTAAATAATGTGGTTTGGTTGTGTTCCAATGTGTCTTCACACCAGTTGTTTTTCAACCTTGGAGCTTTAGTGGTTATTATTGGGTTAAATGGAACTCTAGTGCAACTATTATAATTATCAAAGTTTTCGACTGAAACTGGTTTCCTAGATTTTGCGATGTCAAACCACAAGGTTGGATTATCAACTAAATGGGAGAACGTAATCAGAAATTTCTTTACCGGGCATTCAGCAGTAGATACGTAAGCCATCATATGGTGAATTATTGAAAATATTAAAACTAGAAACGCTATTTGCCTATTTATAATCATGGTGAGAGTTATTTAAGGTTAAAATCCTTTAATTTATGTTCGGGAATTTATGTTTAGTATGATAAATTAAGTAAACCAAACACAACGTCAGTGGTTAATCGCCTTTCTACTATTAAAGTGTTTATGAGACTTAAGTGTCCAAAATATTCAAAAAAATTGAAGTGGGCCATTGCTGTTGATTTACTAAGGAGCAAAACACCTTATTGGACTATGTATTTAATATATTGTTAAAATCCTCAAGACTATATAATCAAGCTGATAATTCAAGTTTTATATAGCCAACAAAAACAAAAGGCTTTCAATGACATATTGTTGGAAGACAAAGTAAAAGTGTTCTTGTAAATACGTTTGTTTAAATGTCTTTTCTATAGTTCACATTCAAGAGACTTTATGCGACATTGTATAGAAAATATTATTCACTTAGATGGACAAAGCAACATCTCAAGACTATTTCAATTTATATGAAAGAAAACTAAAGATATAAAACAACAAAACCCTAAAGTTACTTACCCCACTTTTCATTGTTAAATCGACTCTTCTTAAGCCCTTGAAAAGCAGAGGTAAAACTACTTACGACAAGCCTTGTGTGAATAACATGTACTTCCCCTGAAAGACTCCACGCCTAATGCAAAAGTTAGTAAAATTACGTGCATGGAATTCCAAAAAATCCATCTACTAAAAATGTATTTAAGTCTGTACTTATTAAGAGAATGCATATCGCCTCCTAAAATCCATTTTCAGACACTTGAAAATGCGTAAGATATAAGCATCAGACATATGAAAACGCGTGTAAAAACATCAGACACATAAAAATTACGTCAGACGCTTGCAAAAATCCAGCTTTTGGGGAGGAGCTATGCAAACCTTACATGTTTTTAGGGCTGTTTAAATAATGCTGCTTTAAAATGACAAAAAAATTAGTTTAGCAGTTTGTAAAAAGTGTTAACGACTACTATGATAGTTATTATAATATTGTCAAAAAGAATCAACTGTCAATTTTCGAAATGGCATTAACTGGAAAAAATCATTTTAAGCCCTTCGATATGCACGGAAAATGGTACCTTCAACAAATTTTATATGACTTAATGGATTTTCATGCGGTTATTTGCAATGCATAGCACTGATATCAGGCTATATAACAATAAAATGTCTCAGAATTTGCAAAAGTGCAAGTGTCCGATGTCATTTTGTTACGCCGTTTCATTTGTGAAATGTTTTTTTCTTAAGCATTTTCAACTGTGTGAAATTGGATTTTAGTATGCGATATGATATATAAGCTTACATCAGCTTAAAATCGGTCAAATTCTACGAAATTGGTCATGCTAAATTTAATGGTAGTTGTCAATACCCCGAAATCGCAAAGCTTATGAAAGTACAACATATCTACTTTCAAATATAGCTGGAAGTTTTGTTGGCACTTAAAGACCAGTAGCTAATATAATTAGTAGTTGATGAGAGTCTACTTGAGAAAGCTTTTAAAAGCATGCTTTTAGAAAGGGCTATCGTCAATTAGATACATAATATTTAATAGTTTAACAAAAATTGCAGAGTTACTATATCTAATATATACAATTCAATTTGACATTATCACAAATTGAATCAATATCTTACATATCTTGGAAACTGGCAAGAAGTAAAACAAGATGATCAACATGAACAAAGCATGATCCGAGAAATGAAATAAACTTATAAAAGTGTTCCATCTGCTATTCTGTCATTATATTTCAAAACGGTAAGACTGGAGACTGTTGCAATTATCAGTTAAGCAGCAGCATGAAACGTTACCCTAATATTTTCCGTCCATAAGTTCAGGTGTGCCACCAAAATTTGCAGTGAGCGGTAAACAAGAATGATTTCGTTTTCTGACAGCCTTCCCATATCCACTGTTTCAAAATAAAGTAAGTCTGATTTCTTGATCGGATGTGAAGTTAGCTTTGGGATATCTACAAAATATATATTAGAAAGCAGATGGAAACCTAGTCATAGTTGGAATATTTCATTAAATATATGGCAGGTAACAAAAGCGAAGTAGTAATAGCCTTGAAGGGTTACAAATATTTTTGAATGTTTGTCCCAATAAAATCCACCTGAAAACGTATGCTTGGACTCAATCGGCAACAGATAGTTTTCTCAACTTGTGGAGTTAACAATTTGTTTCAAAGTGAGTTCTCTTGGTCTGTAAATGGCAAAAGTACTGAAATCCTAAGCTTGTCGTATCTACACCCTTATTGTCAGCAGCAACTTTTATAATGCTCAATAAATATAATATGCAATATTGGTTTCACAATCTACTGGTCTCTTTTTATGGATTTCAGCTTGATAAATTGTCAGTTTATTTCCACCTGCATATTTTTAAACTTTTCAAATCAATTTTCTTAGTTTTTTTCCTTGCATATGCAATCATTTCTATTTGTGGGATTTTTTATGTTTAACTTTATAAAAAACAGATGTTTTCCATTTTCCATGTATGATAGGTAATTTGGTTTCATATGGTAATTATTGGGTAGGAGGGGCTTTTGATTTCAATGGGTATTTATATTTCATATATTTCGAAAAAAATTAATGATTTTAATATGATGTTATATCAAATTGGCTGCCTTATTAATTCAAAGAGGCAATTTCCAATTTTAAGAGATTGTTTATCAATCATTTGAACTTAAAAAACAATAAAGTTCTTTCATTTAACAATCTTTAGAACATCCAAACATGTATTTCAGCTTACTCACTATCATTCATTTATTTTCTCAAGAATAATTGCTGGTTGTTCTCTACTTATCAATCAGGCAATACAAATAGAATGGAATGGAGACAAAACAACAACAAGTACATAATTAAACGCAGCTTTTACTTTGGTTACTATACTCTTTCAATTTTCACATGCGTGGTTAAGTAGAGACATAAATTTTTGAAACGAGCCAAGTATTCCGATAATTTAAGTTGTTAAGATTGTATTGGTGGAGCTATATCGTGGAACTCTTTTTAATCAGCTTCGAAATCTATACTTTTTACACTTTGTAGCTTTGACGAGGTACTTGAAATGAAGATAGCCGTGTCCAATTTTTGACAAACACCGATGTTAATCATTCTTAGAGGACAAAACGAGCCATTCATCATTCTGCAACTCAAAAAATTGCAAAATAATAGAAGAGTTTTTAGGGATTTTTTTTGCGAACCTTATTGGTCACTTTATTTAGGTAAGTAGAAAAGAAAACAAACTTTATATTCGTAGATATCGTCTGGTATGAAGATTGTGAGTTAAAATAAAATACCTCACAATTAAGGTTTTACAAGCTACTTGTAGGTTTCATCTGCATCGACGAACGAATACTTTGAAAACAGAACTAGCCACAAAACAATTAATTTTGAACAATATTGTATCCATTTCAATTAGTTTGATATCTATTTTAAGAATGAAAAACTTTACATTATCTTTTTTCCCGTTTTTCTTGATATTGAATATCTACCACGTATTAAGTTTATCTGTCCCAGTCTGCCCGATATACAAACTATTAGCTGCTGTTTCGCGACTAGTCAGAGATCCAATATATTGGTTTGATATCCAAACGCCCATATCCTATAACTTAGCATCGATTTATGACAACTACAATAACTGTATTAGAATTCCTTCTTACCCAGTTGTAACGACGAAGGCAAACGACCATATGAATGGTCGGTGGTGTCGAAAAACAACGGAGCACAACCGAACAACTTTATATAAAATATTCAGTCAACAGAAGCATAGCCCAATTACACGATTGAAGATTGCACTTTTCGAGGATGGACTAAACTGGATTCGTGCTACCAAAAATAGCAAATTTTATGTAGATTTGACGGAGTTACCCTTTAAAAAACGGGGTTGCAATTCATTTAGCCAGCCACCTCATTTCTATATATTATTTGTATCTACTAAGGCCAAAATTTTAAGACCAAGGAGATATTTTGTACTTTTACCTCAATGGATGAAGTACACAAATTTACTGTTTGGGATACAACATGGCACTATTGTGAAATGGTTTCAAGGCAGCTTAACAACCGAAAAAACAGATTTATTATCTATATTAAATCTCATTGATATACAGATGTACTTGGACCTAAAAAGAATTTATGATTATCATCTCACGTCACCCATACATTGGTCAAACCTGTGGGCTGTTAAATCCATTAACAATTTTGGTCTCCATCAAGATAATTACATAGAGTCTTATCTAAAAATGTGTTACCAAAATCATTTAAAGCAATCACAATATCTCATGCTTCTTTACTCCGATTGCTCAAAATATAGTGTGCTGGTTGCATTAAATTGCACATCTAATATTTGCGTTGAAACGCAAAAATCTCGAGTCAGCTTTGGAGTGTCTTCCTTTATATATAGTTCCCCAACCACTCGGCACACAGAGCATGAGCATGTTAGTGCTTTTGGAAACGATTATGATGAAATAAAATTTGTTGCAATTTTAAGTAAAGATGAAGTAAGGTACAAACTAAAATTGGATATTATTTCCTTACTTCGCCCCTTTAAGTTAATTGTATGGATAATATTTGTGCTTTCATGCTTGTTGATGGGCATTGCAATTTGTCGAGTATTGCCGGAATCGTTAAACGGCAATTCTTGTTACTTCTGGATATTTTGGGCATTTGCTGAGGTTTTTGAACAAGGTTTTTGTGTTCACCGTTATTTAAATATGCGAAATGTAGCACCAATACTAATATGGATGTTTTCAATGATTGTCATTAGGAACTTTTATACATCTTGCATGTACTCGTTTTTAACAATTTCACCTTTGCCACTTGACTTACCAACGAGTTCTGAAGATTTCAAAAATGAGAACCCAACTGTCAATTTTGGCAGTCTTTTGACTGAATATGAGTTGTGGCAGTTTTTATACATCACAATCAACAGTCAAGGACTTCGAGAGTCTTTCTCACAGAAAAATGATATAAAGTTAACATTTATAAAAAATGTGAGGCATATTGAACTAGAAGAAAATGAGACAAATGTACTTTCTAGCTTCACTTCTGATACAGGCATAATCACTTGTGAAAATGTTTACGTTGAAGTTAACAATACTTGTGATATTAGCTTGCGTGTAACGATATTGTATAGAAATAATTGGGACTTGCGGCTGATACCTCTTTTGCAAATATTTGGAAATCGAAGTCTGGTAGCACCAGTAGGAGAAAAAGTTATATTTGATAGCTTGCCAACTTTTTGGGTGTTTAGAACACTTAGCGCATTTGAAAGTTTGTTTATTAAAACGCTTGGATTGATGGATGCAAATGGACTAAATTTACTCTATAAGCGACACTACTACACAATCAAATACTTAAAACTTATACATAGAGTAAATTTTGATGGTGGTTACAATATGCAATTGAATACTTATTGCCTAGCTGATCATATAGCAACCGGAAGGTTTCTAGAAGAAAGTTTTAAGTTATTTAATCAAGATATTGACCACACAAGTTATACAGGCAAATTAAATGATGTCGCTGTCATCTTTGTTCTGCATATATTTTGTAATATTGCTTGGACGGGTGTTCTTTTATTGGAGCGTTGTAGTAATGCCATAATTCGCTTGTTCAACTGTATGTAGAAAAAAATGTAAAATCCATTGCATCAAGAAATAAAATCGCTCACCATAAGCGAATTCTAAGGACTTAGTATTTCTTGAGTGAAAAACTGTCATCTAAAATGTATATGACATAAAATCTCTTTGTAAAAAATTAATGAGTTGCCATGCGCTTGGCCAAAAACCATAGCATGAACAGTTATGCAAAACAGATTTTTAATTCCACAAAGTCTTGGTTCTTCGTTGATATCACTATTCATTTGCTTTTTCTTCTGTGTTTCATATGATAAGCATATTTTGAACCTATTCTATTAACTACGAAAGCCGTTTCGAGCGTTTTAATTTCAATATTTATTTCAATGATAATAGTTGCCTACACAGAGTGGTGTGGGTTGATCCATGAACATAGATTCTGTAAATTAAAGTAGTATGTATATTTTCAAGTTCTCTTGTAAACTCTATTAAACTCTTATTAAATATTCAGAAAAATTGATTACTCTGGATGTACTTCATAGTATATTCATATTCCTCAAGATAGATTAGTAATATAGTATGAGTCATGTTTATGCGAGGTCAGATCAGACAAACATTTTGCTGAAGGTGAAAAAGTTCACAACAATTCCTTTCCAACATCAAATTCATATCTGCAAATAAACCATTTCAATTCAAACATCTTGTCCCAAAATAATGTTTAAGTTAATGATTTTTTAAACGTTTAAACCAAAAATTACTGTCAAATTTTAAGTTAACAAAATTCCGTGTCGTTTAGCTATTTAAATTTTTATAGGCAAGTAGTTATGTTTCATCCGTTTTAATTGGTTATTTCAGTACATGCAGTTTTAAGAATTTCAATTATTGCATGCTGGTTTTCTTGCTAGAACACTGATCTACATTATATTTAAGCCTAGCATTGAATTGATATTTTAGATATAGTAGTAATCTGACAATTTCTATTCAGCTTAGTTTACGCAATGAATATAAAAAGCATTCAGGAAACATCGTTAGTAATATTATTATATCTAACTATATACCAAGTGAGCAGTTTACCTTCTCCCGAGTGCCCAATAGCCAAAATATTGATTGCATTTTCGCGTCAGCTCAAAAATCCAACTACTTGGTTTGATATCGAAAAGTACACTTCACAAAACGTAGCTTCAAAATATGACAATTACAACAGCTGCACTAGACTGCCTTCTAATCCTGTTGTAACTGCTAAAGCCCCATACATGAATGGCCGATGGTGCCGCAAAACAATGGAGCACAACAGAACCAGCCTTCATAAAATATTTAGTCAACAGAAGCTGAGTGCTATAGGACGTGTGAAAGTTGCTCTTTTCCAAGATACACCAGAATGGTTTGGCAATGTAGTGAATCTGTCAGAGTATGCAGATGCGTCAAATTTATTATTTAAAAAACGTTTCTGTTATTCAAATGGTGAGCCACCACATTTTTACGTTTCTTTATTATCTGCAAAAAGCCAGACAGAACTGGAAACTTCTAATATAAGCAGATATTTTCTACGTTTACCTGATTGGATGAAATACACAAATTTAGCTTTGGGGATAAAATACAACCGCAGTGTAAAATGGCTTATAGGTGGGTTCAGACATCATAAAGGAAACTTGTTTTCAGTTCTAGATCCCGTTGAACTAAAGTACATACATATGTACCTAGACTTGGAACTAGTAGAAGAGCATCATTTGTCCTCCCTTGTCAATTGGGCAGAGATCTGGTTTCCCAAAACCATAGACAATTTTGGACTTCATCAAGACGACTACGTAACCGACTACCTTAAAATATGTTACGGGAATCGTTTACCCTTACAAAACGTCTTAATAGTTTCACATTCAGATTGCTCGATGTATAATATATTGTACTCGCTAAATTTCACAACCAAAATATGCGTTACAGGTCAAAAATCTCTTGTAAAATTTAGGGACTCTTCTACCCTAGGTTATATTTTAGATTATGCTCATGCTACATACATTGAGATTTTCGGAAGCGATTATGATGCTATCAGCTTTGTGGTTGTACTGGACAAACAACAATCTAAAAACAAATTTAAATTGGACATTATTTCCCTTATCAGACCTTTCGAAATTACAGTATGGAGTCCGTTTGTCCTTGCAGGTTTATCTGTCGCATGCGCAATCAGTAAAGTGTTGCCGGAGCAAATGTCTGATAACACATTTTTCTTCTGGCTATTCTGGGCATTTGCTGAAGTACTTGAACAAGGCTTTTGTGTTTACCGCTATTTGAATACACGGAATGTTGCGCCAATAATAATTTGGGTGTTCTCAATGATTGTAATACGAAACTTTTACACTTCATGCATGTACTCCTTCTTAACAGCAACCCCATTACCAACAGATTTGCCAACCAATTCCATTGACTTCAAAAACGAGGAGCCAGGAATTAATTTAGGATTACTTTTGACTGACTTTGAATTATGGCACATTCTAGATAACGCACTTCTTAAACCGATTCTAAAAATGTCATTTCCTGCAAAAAAGCATTCAAACAAAACATTTATGGAGAGACTTAATCTAATTCAAAATGGACAAAGTGAGATTGATATAATATCCAACTACTCTTCAGATAAAGGTAAAATATATTGTAGTAACATATACGTTAATCTTAAACATCCCTGTGATGTTAGTTCACGATTTACTACGATATACAGAACTCGTGGTGACTTAGAACTGATAAGTCTTGCCCAAATTTTTGGAAACCGAAAAGTAGGAGCTCCAATAGCAGGAAAAGGAAAGCTGTTGTACGTTCCTTTCTTTTGGGTGTTTAAGACCTTAAGCACAATTGATAACTTATTTATAAGAAAGCTTGCACTGATGGATGCAAACGGACTTAGTTTACTTTACAAACGGCACTATTTTGAAGTTATGTATGCTAAACTAATCAATAGAGTGAATAATGAGGGAGGCTTTAATAAGCAGTTCAATAGTTTGTACATGGCTGAACAAATAGCAACTGGTAGATTCTTGGCAGTTAATTATGAGCTGCCAAGTTATGATCAAGAATACATAGATTTTACTGGAACGCTGATAGATGTTGCCGTGATTTTTCTTATCTTCGTAGTTTTGAATCTTGTGTGCGTTCTATTCTTATCTGTGGAGATTTTAATATACCTATCCTGTAAAAGGGGACCTGTATCCTTCAATAAACATTACAAAATTTTCATTATGTATCCAACTCCAAACTAATTCATAAACAGAATGGCATGACATACACTTTTTGAATGTTTAGTTGTCTTGACACAGAGTAGATTATCGAGAGTTCGAAAAATATTCAGCAGTTGAGAACTAAGTAAAAACTAACCGTTTTGAAAATATCAAGCCAATACTGTTGTAAAACTTAAGCCATTTCTGACGAAAAATTATTTTATTATTAGCAATCTACGTGAATGTAGTTACATCAAGTATTATTTCTACCGACAACTAAAGCAAATATAAGGTAACCATTTACAACAGTAGAAAATTAAACAAAACTGCAAAATATTTATGCTGTTTAATTATACATTTGTTCTACTTGCAACGTCTAATGCCGTATCATCTTGTATCTATGCCTACGTTTTCCGTAAATTAAAAAGTAAAATGACTTTTTTGCACTAACTTCATATAGGTATGTGATTAATTTAATCCCTATGGTTTATATTATATTAAGAATATTATAATTTATTACAACAAATATACATTTTCACTTGTATGATAATGTATATTGATAGAAGAGTTTTGCAAACCCGAATTTGTTGTTAATTTGGATAAAGTTATAAATTCTTAATGATCATAAATTCCATGTATTTCCATGAATAATAAAAGGATTAAAAGTAATGATATTGTGTTTTCACATCACCATATTCAGAGTAAGAGGAAATGTGCAAGATAATTGAGAAAATATAAATGCAAATGTGCACGAAATATCGGTTAAAATGGACATAACATTGGAGAAAATTATCGTCAAGTTTTACGCTATTTTCATGAAAAATCGGAAGTGAAAAAAATAGGACAATTTTTTCCAATTTTCATTCACTACACACAACCTAAGGAATATTCATTCACACATTAACTACACTATCATTAAGTACACTTGTATACATTAACTACACTATCATTAAGTACGCTTGTATACATTAATTTGCGCAGATTATAGGATAAAGCCTATAACTAAAGCTATATCCAAAATTGATGATCCGTCTCTTTTAATCATAACAGGAATAAATATACTTGAAAAAGTTTTGTAATTTTATTTTAAGTATTGATATTTGAAAATGTCATTACACTAAACTATTCATGCTCGTACTTAAAAATGTAATGAATGAAGCAGTTGATAACGTTCTTTATCTGCAATTTGAAGAAGAGCAAAAGGGTTACAATTGCTCAAGTCAATCAAAAGGCTCAAGAATCCATCCATCCAAAGAAAAGTCCATCTCCCATCTGTTTGCTCCAAATCCATTATAATTATATATCGAATAATTAATTCGTTGTATTTTTAAATTATTAGTTTTAAGACACATAGCTTTATAATTAAAAATTTAACCTGATAATTCAAAATCAAATAACATCGAATATATGCCTGCTAACAATATATTGTGGGTTAATTTTTAGATTTATAACAAGTTATTTTAATAATAAAATGTTTCACCATGCTTTGTTTAATGCGACAAATAGATATTTAAGTTCTATTTTGCATAAGGCAAATATTTTCGTAAACATCGGCAAGTTTACTCCAAGGTTTTATGCGTTTTTTCATACTTCTACCAACATCATGCAAAATACCACTCACCGTTACTATTAAATTTACAACGCATAAGTCCTGTAAGCCAATAGAAAACATAAACCTGCACCTGCCTTTTTGTAACAGTTTAATTTCACACTTTCAAATTCAGTTACATTAACTCACAGGAAATGTTCATGTAGCAACTTTTTTGAATTACCTTTAAGCAATAATATTTTAGTAGCTATTGGTTTTGGATTCTTGTAGTTTTTACAAATGAAAAATTATGGCAAACTGATGCATTCAGCGTTTTCATTGAAGCATTTTGCAATTTTATGCACAAAAGCACTAGTGAGTAACAGATATGAAAGAATTTTGATTCAACATACATGTGATTTATGACTACAAATTTCTTGCATCGTAACTTTAAAAGCGATGATATTTCGAAATATCTATGGGATGCAAGCACATTCCAATTTTAGTTATCTTTCTAGATTTGGAAAGATTGGTTTGATTTATGACACAACTTGAATAGTTTGTTCATACTAGCATTCATATTAGGTTGATATTTGTAATGCAAAATAAAGTGTATTATAGTGCAAACCAGGCATCCAAAAAGTTCGCAAACGCGCAAACGCCGTTTCCGGGAAAGACCACCGAAAAATTCCGGGATTTTGTGCCGCCGTAAGGCGGCAAAAATTTTTTTACGGACCGGGATTTTCCCCGCCATGAGGCGGACAAATTTTTTTGGGGACCCGGGATTTCCGCCGTCATAATACGGGAAAACTTGAGAATCCCGGATTTTCCCCTGTTGCAAGACAACCAAATTATTAAAATCCCGGATTTTGCCTTGTAGTAAGGTAACCAAATTTTGAAAATCCGGGATTTCCCCCACCGTAAGGAGAACAAACATAATTGAAAATTCGCCAATTTTTCCGGGATTCCCCTTCATTTAATTATTCAAGCTTTTTTCGACTGGAAAAAATATTTGAAATTCCGGGATTTTTGCCTGCCGTGTGGTGGACAAAGGCAATTGTAACCGGAAGCCATTGTAACGATTTGACTGTACCTTCGATTCAGCCTCACATTTACAACACAGCCTTTGCTGAGTCTCTTGATTTCTTAATTTCGTTTGCAATTGCAACTACATGACTGCGGCATTAAAAGATTGCCATTCATCAATGATGAATGAATCATCATTACAATGAATAGTAAATATTATACCGAATGCGAGCAACCCAGCAACTCAAAAAGCCCGGCTAATTTTTTCAAATGATATGCGTATCAACTTAATTGAGCTAGTGGTCATTGGGATCATGATGCGTCCTTTGATTCAAATACGATTGAATTATGAAGGTTTTGATTGACTTGATAAAGAAATAATGATTCAATCTACCAATTTGATTCAATATGCTTTTTGAATCAAAACAAAACTATACAAAATATAAATTCTTCAGTTGCCTACCATAATTTCATACGTATTTCATATTTGTGATAATATGTTAAACTACACAAATACCATGCTCATTTGTCAAGCCAAAGTCAAAACTGGAGTCTCTATCTTGAGTATTCCACCAAAATCTAAGCCTTCCCGTTTTCTTAATTCCTACTTTAAAGAAGATTAACATACGCATACAGTGTCCCAAAATTATTACTTCACGCCCCTGTGTCAGGTTGTTTGTCCATATCTCCCATTATTGGGCACATATCAGAAAACCAAAGCATGCATGTTATAGCCCCAGCATTTCTCTACAAGTACGGTTTATGTCAAAGGGCATATGCAATATAACAAGGAATTTGTAAATGCAAAGACAAAAAGTTGAAATTTTTAGGTGTCCCAAAATTATAACTTCACAGGATCTTTTTAGATCTTCACGGGAGATATGAGCAAACAACCTGACCCAGGGATGTGAAGTTATAATTTTGGGACAGTGTACATAATACGAATATGCTATGAGATGACAAATGTTCAGGTAATAGAAATGTAGCCAACAGGCAATGCAAGCTGCCTCTTCGATAAGCATTTGTATAGTCTATTCGGGGAAGACTCACCAGATCACAAATTAAGTGAACTTTCATATCAGAAAGAGAACATTGGAAATGTTCAATTTGTAGAGGAATATTCTGGGATGAAATCTCCAGTTTTGACTTAAGCTTTACACGTTTGTTTGGTAATCATATAATTTAAGGCTAACAAGAACTACAACACGAGCTGATTGATGCATTTAAATTACATAGTGGACAGAGTGCATTCGTTTCGTCGCCACGTCT
>JAQIXX010002270.1:0-25715 GCA_034700605.1 Willowsia nigromaculata
TTACTCCTGAAAAACCCCACGTTACTCCTGAAAAACCCCACGTTACTCCTGAAAAACCCCACGTTACTCCTGAAACCCCCACGTTACTCCTGAAAACCCCCACGTTACTCCTGAAAATCCCACACTGTTATAGAAAACTAATTTACTTATTACTAGGGCCACTCAAATTATGCCTTTTTCATCATCAAATTTATGCTTTCTCAGGAAAAAATTATGCTTTTTATGCTTTTTCGGAAAAAGCTCAATTTTAACATTGATAGATGGTAAAAACGATATTTGGGCTATAGTACATGCTAAAATGTTCCCCTTTCCACCTTCTAAACGAGGAATTCTACAATGATACGAGTGTTTATGGAAGAAACATAATATAATACTTCATTCCCAATACATTACTCCAATTTGCCGAAAAATCGAAGGTTTCAGAACATTTTGAAATGTGGAACAGAGAAAATGAGTTAAAACTACTGACTATGAGTTCCATGCTTCCAAATCCAAATTACATAAAAAAGGTAAATGTTATTTATATTGTGTCTGTTTGTCAGTGAGTGACTACATTTCCCGAAAAGCTACCTGCGAATTCTAAATCACGAAATTCGAGAAACAGGTACCTTGAGCTAGGAAGACCTTCCTTCCAAATTTTTAGTTTAATTGTGATCCGAGATATGGTGGGTCTCACTGCCAAATTGAATGAGTTATTTACATGCTCATAGTTGAACGCATTATGCTTGTTTGTGGCAGTGCGCGGAAGCCTTTTTAAGTAAAATTTGTTCCAGTTGTTGAAAGGATTCCAAAATAAACACGAAAGCCAAATATGGAACAGAATACAGGAAGCTTTTGAGGAATTTCGTGAAAATTTAGGTCAAAATGGCAAAAATATTGTCAGAAATTAAGAAGATAATCTCAATTTTGTGACGTTTCTTGGGAAAATCCCATGTTTTTTAACAAATTTTCGTGAAAATCCCATTTTTTAAAGAAATTTTCGTGAAAATCCCATTTTTTAAAGAAATTTTCGTGAAAATCCCATGTTTTTTAACAAATTTTCGTGAAAATCCCATGTTTTTTAACAAATTTACATAAAAATCTGCTTTTTATGCTCAAATTTGTAAATTTATGCTCTCTTAGTCAAATTATGCTTTTTATGCTTTTTATGCTTTTTGAAATTGATTTTTTTTGCATAATCGATTTGTCATTTTATCAAGAGCTTATAAAGATGGCAACCCATAGTCTACGAAGTCATTATGCTTTTTCTGCTTTTTATGCTTTTGAGTGGCCCTACTTATTACCCACATTTACTCAAGAAAAACCACATTTCCTGCATCAGAGTTCCATTTAATGTTGAAAAGAGCGAGGGTGAAAGTCTTCATTCACTTACAAAATCTTTTACTCACTGACGAAAATCCATATCAAATTAGTTTTTGCTTCCTAGAATATAAAGGTATGCTTAAAATACATCAAACATGCTAAAAACCTCCAAAACCCTTGCAAAAAGTGCATATGGACACCTTTCTTCGTTAATTAAAACATGAAAGAAGCTAATTTTGCACAAAAAAAGCCTCGACCAAGCCTCCTCACATCCCAAAAATGTCAATATTTTTTATTCCAGCTCTTTAGCACTTTTCGTTCCGGAGAAAATCAAAACCAAAGGGGTTGGGGGGTATACGAAACGCATAACACGTTCTCAATATACTAGCAACACGCATTGTTACCAATGCATTAGTTGCCAATGAGAGATCTGTGGCTGGATCGGCAGCAAAGCTGCCGATAAGACAGCCTCATCTCCAGCTTCGCTGGAGATGCAGATCGCAAGAAAGGAAAACGTGCAAAAATACTCGTAGTTGTTCAAAGTTAAAATAAGATTCATTTTCGATTTATTTCTTACTGGGCTACATGAACATCATAATTATAACGATAATCGTAAGTTTAGCCACGATTTCTACTTCGTGTATAAGTAAGTATATTATCTTATAACTTATGAATAAAATACACAGTCACTCTATATTCCAGTTTACATACTTTGTAATCATTATAATCCAAAGAATACAAAAACAAGACAACGTATAGGACAATCGCAATTAAAGATCAACTTTTGCCCTACAATATACAAATTGTTTATCATATGAAAATGAATGTATAGCTCCTTATCGGCGACCCCCAGGACGTGGACCTCCTCTGCCTCTGACGCCCCTTCCTCTACCCCTACCCCTTCCACGGGCTCCTCTGCCAGCTCCTGAAACGATTTAAAAATGTAAATATATAAATAACTGGAAAATTTAAACATTATCATTCATTATCATAATAACATTGGAGACAGGTAGTATAGATCCTGGAAAATAAATTTTCCATGAAATAGGTATGAAGCATAGCATATAAAAGTCTTTCTCACCCTTGGCTTCCTGCTTTTTCTTGGCTTTAGATTTAGGTGTATCATCAATCAGCAAAGTTTCCAACGGGAGGGAATCAGGTAGTATATAATAACGAATATTATTTCCACGAATACTTAATGAATCCAACTGTACGGGATCCCTGTTTTTAACTGTCATCTTCACTGCTTTTAGATGAGTATTCATTGCAACGTCCACCCCTACAATATAATCAATATTCAATCAATATAGTTGAGTCAATTTAGCCAGTAAACAACAACCAAAGAATTCCTTTTACATATAACTTTCTCGACATAGACTAAATCTCTCATATCCTATTTTTATGTCATATCAATATCCAGCATCATTTTATATTATACATACCTGTAATGGTTCCATGCACCTGTGTTCCATTCTTTAGTTCTATTGTTACAGTCTCGTGACTCAACTTCATCAAAAACCTGTAATTAAACGCAAAGAGAAAAGTTATTCATGATTAGTTCCAAAAGCAAAATGTATTTTTGATCCATCAAAATGATACTAGCAAGTTTATGTAACACATGAAAAAAGTTGACCATGAGCTCGCTGTGCACTCAAATATCAAAGTTTTCGACTAATTAAATTAAACGGATGGAAACTGGAAATTAGTGCGAGCAAAATTGCTGATCCACTATACGAAAAAAATTAATAAACTATTTTAAAATCGCGTTTTACTTACCGGACAAGCTTCATTGTAGCGACTTTGATAAATCTTCTAAATCTGATAGATAAACACACTTCAACGTAAACCTAATTTAATGCTGTACGTTTTTAGTGACACAGAAATGAAAGTAGTTTTGGAGTTTTGTATTTCACCTTTTGAAAATGATCAGAAAGTTGTAAACAACTTTTCTTTGACTTGGTTTTGTTTGTTTGAGGAGCTTCAATATCAGCAGCCAAATGATTTTTTATAAACAACGCTTCACCCGGAATCATTCCAAACTCGCGCTTCTTTGATCAAAAGAAAGGGAATCATGAGATATGAGATAAGAAATGACATCCAGGAATGTTCAGTACGTTATGTCTAGATGGCGAGAATTGCTCGATGAAAATGTGATGCTCTGATTCTGATGTGTGGCTTCTTCTCGGTGCTCGGCTCAGCCAGTTACTTCTTGTCATTGTTGCACTGCGTGGCTACTGCAAGTGAAATGGTATGATTGAAATGATCAATCATCAGTCATCTCAAAAAATCAAACTTTATACACTATTCATTAATTCATTCCATCATGTCACTGTATCATGATTCATGATATCAAATTCTTCTCATTCAAACTCCAAATTTTTAAATGATTGAAATTTCAGTCTGCTGCGCTTGCAACTTTCTCCATTTTGGCTTAATATTATAAGAAAGCTAGGTACTAGTACTAATAGCGTGTAAAATTTAATTACCAACCACTTATACTACAGCTACTGCTTAAAGAATGCTCAATGGTATGAACGATGAAAGTTTGGGGCACTCATTCCTAATTTCCGAACCATAATGTGCAAAGCGACATGATTCAGTTTCTCTGATTCTAATTATTCGTTGTAATGTTTTTTGCATGATGTCGTAATCAGCAAATATTAGCACGCTCAACCACACAATTGGCAGTGATGCTTCATTTCTAATTTCTAGTGATGTCAGAATCAATATAGCAAAAGAAATTCACTATTTTAAAAGGAAGGAATAGGGGTTGTTAGTGCCGCATGCACATAATGCGTCATGATTCATGATAGAAACGGCTCCTAGTAGTAGAAACCTATTATTTGTGACTTGTTTAGTTATATAACCTTGTTTGTTTTTGATCATACATTTGATTTCAACTTAAATGAGCAGTCCTGGCTCATCATAAGTTAAAACAGCATTGCTAACAAGAAAGTAAAGTAAACCCTTTGGTTGTTCTAAAATTAACTTTCAAATAGTAAAAAGCTGTTCGTAAGTTTCCGCGAAGTCTAGATCAAACGATAAGCCCTATCAGTAATTTCATAGTAAAGTGGTTCTCTGGAAAAAATCTTAAACAACTCGCAAACAAACGAAATGATAATATGAAGATAGCCACTGCTACAAAAATATACGTCGGTCTATTCCTATAAATTCAATCTGTAGTAGTTCAGCCTACTTTTAGTGCCTTATTAATTAACATCGGATTTCATGAATTTGATTGCCATGAATTTGATTATGTACGATATACTTATCATTCTTATGCTTCCATGAAATTCAGTTTTCAATTACATTTCTTTCTCTCTGTCTGTCTCATGATTTGACGAATACGTAAAACTAAAGATGATTCAAATTAATTAATTAATACTAAACTCTTGTAGGGCTATATAGCTATTTTACTTGAAGGTTGTTTATGCACGTATGTACCTATGTTATGTTAGTAATTAGCGACAAACTGCACATACCTATTTCAATGCACATAGCGATTTTACTAATAGATCAATGCAATTCACCAAATGACAAGTATAAAACAGTTTTAAGCAGAGACTGGACTCACTGGACGTCAATTTTGCTACATCTAACAATATTGACTTTAACTTCACAATAGTTATGTTCAATCCAACACCAATAAACATGGCATGAAAGAGCTATCGGTTTTCAGAATTATTGGTGTGACTGTGGTATTTCAAAATTTCAAAAGCCATTTTTACTATATAACTGTGGAAAATGCATTGATTAGATGCAAAAAATAATGTGACAGAGTAAGAGATAAACGTGCTGTGATATTCTGATAAACATTTTCTTCTGTCGCATATTGCCCCTCACTAAAAGTTTTCCCGATTCTGTAAGCATAACGAACAACCATGGTCCATATTGCTTACTTGCTTACAGATTTTGCATTTTCAAATTATTAATATCTCGTCAAATACGTTTTGATGAATGATTCTGACATCATTTTAAAAGGGAAAATGAGTGCAGATGATAAAACTGATATTCAATCCTTGAATTCAGAGGAACTTTTTTTCTGAATGATAAATATTCATTTCCACAAGCGAAAATGTGAGTTAAAACATACACAGCCTTATAGCAGGGAGGTTCAGGCAAGTGAGAAAGGCTGGGCTCAGAAGAGAACTCAACAGCCTATGTGGAATGAACACTCCCAACGGCTTTTGGTCATTGGTCCGCCGCACAAGTAGCAGCCTCTCACTCAAGCAAGTACCTCAGCGTCAGCAAGCTCACCACCGTAGTAGTGAAATGAGATCCCCCAACTTACTCTCTGTCTTTCACAAACATTTCACATTTCGCTTTACATCTCGACAATCTCCAACAAAAAACCTAGGGTTTCACTCGCTTATAATAATTCTAAAACACCACTGCACCAACTTAAACCTAGTTGGAGTAAAAGGCATCACTTCATATAACTTATCTATCTGCTGCTCCATGCGTTATATACATAATATGGTTTACTCACACGAGTAGACTTGATATTCTCACTTGCTCACAGTAGAGTTCCCAATCTCATGTGTGTACATCACCCAACACCACGATGCGATGTTACCTTATTGCTTGTCACTTTTGCTTGTTTGTAAAGTAAAGCCTCACAACCTGATTCACCATCAGTCTTGGATAATGCATCTTCGCATGTGGTTCTAGTTTCACAGCTTACAGGGATCACCCTTAATATTACATTTTATGATATCTTATCGTGAACAATTTCACACACGGGAAGTTCATATATGCTTTCTACAGGACATTAATATTGTTATCTGGTATATGTGCGATGTGGAATTATTGAGCAATTAGTTGGTAAAAAACGACATTTTGATATTTCACTTTGGACAATTTTTAATTGTGTCTGTTCTCAGGTTCCAAATACGAGGAAAAAATATTTTAAGTGGTTAAATGGGAGTGTGTGAATGTGTAAAATTCATTGAATAAACAACTTGAGCAGTGTGTTCACATGCAAATATTACATTGTATTATTAATTCTTGTGCGTCATCATCAGGATGTTGGTTTGCTGGAATAGTGTGGTGCTGGTTCTAGTGAAAATTCTTCCTGCTACCAACATCGCTGTCGAGAAAAGTTTTGATTCCACTGCGATAATTATATCCAGTCATGAATAAGGCATCTTCAGTGTCGTGTCTTGGACCTACTGCGGCCGCTACTTTAAATAATCATCTTAATCATCATCCTCACACCCACCCACATTTTGTTGCAGCACATAGACCTGCACCTCATCATCATCATCACCATCATCATTTGCACCACCAGCAACCACCTCCAGGAAACATGTTGCCCTTCGATTCACTCGGGCTCTATGAGCCGCAGCCCAAACCCAGATTTTATTTCAAAATGCCTCGTGTTGTCCCAGACCAAAAAAATAAATTCGAGTCTGATGAACTGTTTAGGAGGCTAAGTCGTGAAAGTGAGGTGAGTCGACAGCAAATTTGATTCAACAAAGCCGGTCTGATTAGCTTGCATTGTTGTACATTTTGATTAATTTTGCAGTATTGATGTAAATAGCATACATATGAAACAAGATGCATGAATATGCATAAATATATGCCTAGTTATTGAGTCAAGTCCAAATTGACTTCTCGCTCCACGGTTCCATAAAAATTGGAGCATTATCTGGCCTCTAAAGTCCCGTTTTGCATCAATAACCCTTTAAACAATACATTGAGGAAACACTTTCATCTCGTCAGAGGTGTAGAAATTTCTGAGAAAAATGACATCTCATTTAGAAGTTTTCATACAGCAAGCAAAACCCACTGACAGACAAAAGTCTTTTTTTTAAGGATGTCGATCGATACGATACAGTGCATAATGTACCAGATTGTTAGACTTGAATGAAAATTCGTAGGAAATTTTGAATTACCTATGCATTTCATTCAAGCTTACACTTACCCTTACACTTACTCACTGATTTGCCCAAATATAAGTTGGATACAACTCCAAATCTAGCACGTTTTTACAACACATTTCATGCTGAACCACTTTTCTTATCTCATTAACAGGTGCGATACACAGGTTACAGAGATAGACCTCTGGAAGAACGACAAATGAGGTTCCAAACTGGTTGCCGAGAGGGTCACACCGAAATCGTAAGTACAGAATCATATTAAAGCTTAAAAAGCTTACATTTCACAACACATAATAATTCGGTATTTGGTGGTCCATGAGGAAATTAATATAATCGATTCAATCAATAGCTTTACAAGATGAGTAGAATAGAGACTCGTTATGCGAAGAAAAAGCAAGCGTTTTTGCTTTCACATTCATAATATACGCTTACATAGCTACAGGTAATAGGCGCGAGCACGTTATCATTTTAAAGTATTCAAGACTCAGACGTGGAATGACTTTCAATTTTATATGAATGAAGAGAAAAATCTGGGAACTACAAGGCGAATTGGCATTCTGAAAAAATGACGTCCACTTCTCGGAATTAATCGAATTTCTCAGGCAGTCCTTTTGTTAAAAAATGTGTAAAGTGATATGTGATGATGAGTCGTCGATTTTAGGAAGATTGCATGCATGATAGAAGAAACGCAACGTATAGTTTTACTTTAAAACTGATTTTTTCATTGTTGCATATGCGTAGAAATGCGAACAGTTTGATTTCTTGTTTGAAAATAGATTCTCGCGTAACTGATTCTACGAATATTGAATATTGCAACAAATTAGGTTTCTACTTCCAGAAAAAACTGAAGTTTATAGTATTTCTGCAGACATATTTTCTATCGTTTTTGTTTTGTTTCAAATTCACTATCCAGCAACCACCCAAACTTTTGTTTCTGACTTAAGGATATTTATGAATGGAGATTTTAAAGCTACAACAGCTACAAATACAATTTACGTCCAAAGCATCTACTGATATCACTTTATTATGCCATTATGATGCTTATGCGTCGGTCATAAAGGATCTATTCAAAGGGCTCCATTAAAAAAAGCAATAACACAGCATTACACATTCATTAGACCTGACTATGTACATGCAGCACTAACAACTACATATTTCAAAAACATATATAAAGCGCTGTTATAGATAGAACAGAACGAAATATCGTATATCTACACGGATCGATGTCAATGTGCATTCTCAGATTGCTCATCATGTTTGATCTTTCATACCGAGCATTCACGTTAAATAAACTTTCAAGTGCTCTTATATACCCTTCCAACCGACAAAAATCTAGTTGTCTATAATCGGAAGATTTTTATGGATGTAGCAAAGAGATCCAAATAAATAAAAACATACACAAACAGCTTGTGCCTTGTGTCCCTCCGAATTTTTTCCCTTTGAAAGCGAGCCGAAGCCGGCCAAAGGCAGTGAATACGACTGTCATTTCTGAATGCAGTGTTGCATCAATGTGTGAGATGTGTCCTTTATAACAGGGAAGTAATGATTATTATGATACTACATTGTGTAATATTGTGTATCAACGACAAACCCCCTTTTTATCTCTCAGCATCATCTTATTATTCATTCAGATCTTTTTTGTATGTTCAATAGTAGAATGAGGATGCTAGTTAGATTGATCAAACGAATGTTTTTTGAAATGATATCTTTGTTTGAAAAAAGATGCTCCGGAAAACAAAATGGCAGCTGAAATCGGAAACTCGACTGAATTAGTACATTTCCAACTTGCATTATATTCATGGTCTATAGTACGTGTGAAAAGACGCTTGTTCAAGTTGCCCCAGATTTCACTTGTAGATATTTATTCACTCTCTCGCATCCTGATTTCTCGTATATGATAGCTAATTATTGTTGTTTGTTTTAGGCATTTATCGCAACTGGTACAAATCTTCAATTAGTCTTCAATCCTATGGCAAACGGATATCTCACTGATATGCGTGACTGTGACTTTGATAAAGAACATGGAAAGGTAAGTCCTGTGACCGTTTTAACTTTTAAAGCTTAATTATTTCCTTCTTTTCTTGATTGTGCAATCATTTGATAAATCATCACTGTCTTCAAAAATTGAATAGCAGAAAGAGAAGTACGTTATCACTCTTAATTAAATCATTATGTTTGTAAACGCTTGAGAAAGGCATTAGTGCATTTTGTTATTAGCTAAATTGTACGATAATGTTGAAGTATTAGTTTCGCCTTCAACCCGTCACGGGTAAAATGAAGTAATTAAGATTATTATTTTGATTTTGACAAGAGAATTATGCTGTGCGTCTTCTTGGGATAAGACTTTTCTTGAGGCGAAATGCAGCAATAAGTGTATCTTTCTCTTGTCAGATTACATGTCATAAAAAAGTAAGAATGAATCGCTGAAGGGTACTCCACTCCGGTACTCAAAAGTAGTTTACTAAAGTAATTTTTTGGAGGAAAGACAATGCAAAAGTGTATAAACATATGAGTTACGTGAATGAGTAAAGAAAATGAGAGCTGCCCATTTACCTTTCCAAAAAGAGAACGTAAAGGAGCACTTATGGGATATAGCTGGTAGAAAAACAATATTAAAGGGCATTAGGAGGCGGACAGACGCCTTTTTCATTGCTTTAAAAGTCAAGATTCAAGATGGTAAATAGAGAGATGAGTATCTGATTAAAAAACTCATAGAGAGATAACACCAGCCTCGGGATTCACAACATTATGGGAGTAGAAAGTGAGAATTTGTGAAGGAGGCTGTTGATTATTGAGTTAAAACATTACCGTCACTCTGAAAGACATGACTTTATATATGAAACTCTGGAAATTATTACATGGAAGAGGCTTTACTCTACTGCTGGTGGCAGACTGTGTACTTGTGTCTGATTCCACATCATCTTAATACACAAGCCAGAGGATGCAGTGCATCTTCAGTATTTTGTACCATAATAGAAGTAACTCCTACATCATAAGTGTAATTTATTGAGGAGACCACCTGAAGTAGCCAAATACGAAATTGATGAGTAAGGGGGATGATCCTTCCGGAAGGGACAACGTGTAATTACTGATGTAACCCTTTTCTTGATCCTTATTTTCTCTTCTCCTCAGATGATGATGTTATATTTTTACCTTTCACACAACCTTTTTTGGTTGCACAAGATCCAGAATATAGTTCAAAGTCACGTTCCAGTTCAAAAAAGAAATGTATGATTTGTTATCCCCACTATGCTTGAATAAATCTAACTTTCATTTTTTATGAAATGTTAATCTAGTGCAATTCTATGTTTAATGAATATAAATTGCATGTAAATTGCTGTGACTTTTATCTAATCAGATTATCTTATCATCCAATTTGCTTTTTCATATCATCATTGCGCATCGTAAAGGAACTCGTAAAGTAATGTAAGATGAAGATAATTATCTTGATCATTTACATCAGCATTGCTCTACACTCTCCGTGATAATTGATGGGTGCCATTAATAACACAAGGGCGATCAAACAGACCTCCAATGTAATGCTCACCCAAATTTATAAGATTCAAAAAATCAACTGCAGACAGGGTTGAGCCTACAGAGTGACTCCGGTTGAACCAAGCCCGTAATTGTATTAGTTGCTACACCTCGACTCGAATAATAATGAGTCAATAATCACACATAATAATAATTGTTTGATATTTACTACTGCCTTAATTTGTGTTAAATTTAGTTGTCTGAATGAAGCATACTCTGACTAACTGTTATAATTTCCGGAAGCGTTTTTTATAGAAAAAACAAGTTTTTAAAGCTCACCCGTTTCAATTTATAGACCAATTTTGCCAAGTAATAAACTTTTCAATAGATTATGAGCAACAGCTCTTAGTTTTGCAGAAAAATACTGCACCGTCACCTTGTGAAAATGCCAAAAGCCACAGAGTTACGTTAAATTTCTTGAAAACATAACTCTACCAGAAACATCAAAGGAGCAGCATGCCATATAATAATTAACGTTTTACTGCAAAATAATTACCCTTCCTCACTTTTTTGACAAAAAACACCAGACATACACGCATTATATGTTGAGCCAAAAGAATTAAACTTAAAATACGCATAGGCATGGTATAATTATTATTATGGCTCAATTACCTTGAAAATGTCCACTTCCATGCACGAGTAATGCTACGTGCCCGTGGTAGTATATTACATACGCTTCTTGAAAAACATTCACTACTGCTCCTCTCCTGTCAAACGGAAGCACTATCCTATAAAACAAGGATAATTGAATGTTTCCAACATATACTTATGAAGTTTTTATTGTTTTTAAATAACTACGGCAAGATTTCCCCCAATTTTCTCAGTTTTTTTATTCATGCTAGCAAGCTCAAGAAAAAAGGATTATTTTATGCAGAGATAGATTTCACAATTGAACACATGATGAGGCTTCTAGTAGAGTCAAAGGTTCTTCAAGAACAAAAAAGAGGCTTGTGAATGGCGATATAAAAACTCGTGATAAAAATACGAAGAAAAAAAAATCCGGCTATTCTCAACGTACATGAGTCTCAAAATTGTTCTAAGCTTCGGTTTCAAAGCTTTAGTTATTTAATAAAACATAATGACTAGGTAAAAATCTTCTTGACCAGAGATAAATAGGAAGGTTATCATTAAGGCGCTGTTTTACCATCATGAAAAAAAATCAAGTGAGCAATGCTTACAAGTACGTGGCCTTTTAATAGCTGGTCAGGTAGAAAAGGCAGACGCGTCATATCTGTTTTTTTTGCATAAGGGGAATTTCATACGTTTGGAGAACAAGCACATCTTTTACAAAGAGCTATTTAATGATGTGCACGTACGCCAGCCTGTCTGTCTGATTTTGTCTTTTTAAGACCTGAAAATTGAGGATGCAGATGAACTTTTTTGCTCTCTTAGTGAATGGTCAGTTTGTTTGTGAATAAAAAATAACAGGGTTCTCTTCTACAGGACAAGCACACTTTTGAATATAAATGAAACAATAATCAGATACTCTCCTAGAAAGCATAAGAAAACAAGCTGTGCAATGAAAAAGTAACAAAAGTTGTGTAACGAGGAGCAAAGGTTGGCCCTTTGGTGGAGAAAACAAAGGCGTCATTCATGCATTTGCCTGTAATTGAGTATACGTTCATCTTTATTACGTAGACGGACGGAAATTCCTGCTGGGATGGAGAATTCAGAAAAGTGTAAAATCAACGATATGATTTTCGCACCTTGCACTTTTATCTTTATTTTCAAGTACGCTATTTAGTTACGTCAACAATACATAAAAGGGCTCATGAGTACATACATGTGCACCAAATAGGGAAACATAATTGCTGGTCAATTTGTCAACAATTCAGTATAAAACTGTAGATCTACTTGTGTATAGTTGAACCCCAGCTTCATTTTGGAACAATTCAAAGAGAATAAACATTGTTTAAAGGTAGCCTAGAAAACTCGTGAGTGAGGATGAATGGAAATCAATAAACCGACACCAGGAAGGAAGAAAAACTGACCAGCAGCAGAGCATTCTTTTTGCATCTTTGTTTTGGATACGGAAGGACGGGGGAGGTATCGATTTCAACTTGAGCGTTGTTGCAACCTCTATACTTCTTTCTGCTTTCAAATCATGCCCCTATTGACCACCCGTGCCTACGTATCCTATGGGATTAGTAATGTGTCAATGAAGTGTTACCCGTATTTAAAAACACGTGCCGCTATGCCTAACTTGTCCAGCCCATTTATAACGAAAATTACACTATTATTAAGCTACCTTCCTTTACGCAATAGGGTAAAAGTCAACATAATTTTGTTTTTAAGAAAGGTTTTGTTTTCCGAGCAAACTTACATAACTTGCATTACTCATGTCTGGCACGTAAACGTGTCTCACCCATTCAGAGAACCATGTTTGTTACTTTAGAGCACGAAAAAAGTATTTCTCACTCATCAACCTCCCATATTTTTGGCTCCATTACCAGTAGCCACCTTAGAAATGTCAAGTTGGGATATTTAGAGCCATTAAGCGTACCCGATCATGTCGTCAAACGTGTGTCTGTGCGACAACTACTTAAAAGACGACTTAAACTCCCTTTCCTTGCTGCGACTATTATAGTTTGGCGAACGTGTCACCACTAATCGACTCCAAAGTGAGAAATTATTTCACTCGCCGAGTCAGATGGCTATGAAAGAAGAATAAGCTCTGTGATGTAATTCATACAAAGCTTGCATGATGTTTTCAGGAAGGAAATTCCAAGTACATGTACGGTAATGCCGAGTGGAATGCAATGCAGTCGTTATATTGACTATTGACATTGGTCATTTAAGTTGGATTGCATCTGGTGTTTCTAAACAAAAAAAGACACCAGATCCTCTATTTACAACTTTGTTTTGTTGACAGTATTTTTTCCAAGAGAGTGCAATAAATAAACCTTACTTTTACAGTAGTAATGCAGTTTTATGACTGGAGACATCAGCATCTGCATCCTTTGAATTGTTGGGCATGATCCTGGCCAACAATCCACGGGGCACGGCGTCGCGTCAGACGCATTATCACATAATATGCGCACTTTCCTTTCTTTGTCCAGTTTTATTTTCCAGCATATGTCCAAGTGGCAACATGTAAAAAAACTGACCTTTGAAGCGGGTTGACAGAGTACTTGTTATTGGCCTTTTGTCTAAAAACATGCTTGGGAAATTTCCTGTAATTCGTGGTTCGTTTGTCTCTAAATATGAAACTCTGGTAGCTTGTAGCTGGAAGTTGGATCGATGAAGAAGAAATATTTATGAGAAGATTCCTTTACAGCAGTAATGTTGCAACTGTTTAGTAGTCATAAAAAAGTACACAGATTCAATATTAGAAGACAGTTTTTTGTGAAGACACTCTGGAGGAGACAGACTTTTGTTTGTCGGCTTTCAGCAAACTGGTGTTTTGATTTTATTGTGCTATGTAAATAAAATGCATTCTGCGTTTTGTTAATATTCAAATAATAGTCATATATTTTGTTTCTGCATTTATTTTTTAAACAAATGGATTATCTAACAATAAGGTGGGCCGGGCATCAGTAGCTTGATGTGAATTTTTCTCATAAAATGGCGTAAACCGGTTTCTTTACAATAAAATGGGCGGAATTAGCAGAAGAAAAGAGAAGCCCGAGCATTTACTGTAGTCAACATGAATCAAATGTTTGGAGAAAAAATTCTTTGTTGTATGCATATTGCATACAAGTTATTGTCGGGTTGTTTCTTTAAAGTTGTTTTTAACTTCAGTAGCATTCGAATTTTGGGGCATACTTTTAATTAGATTTGATTTTACTGTGAACGAAATTTTTAAATGCGTTACTAACTAATTTAAAATCATCAAATATATTGTTGCATTTTTTCTCCAGCAAATATTGTGGTCACAATCAGCTTTTCACTGTATCAAGATGTTCAAATCAGTTCAACCTTGTTGAAGATTTTTTTCTCGCAATTACATCCGATGCAGCGTTTGAATACGTATACCTAGCTATACGTTTAATTCCCAAGCCTAATTTTTACCTTCTCGTAATGCTTACTCAATATGATTTTAGGATGTTCAAAGGCGTGCCTTGTCTGCGTCGTTGCTTGCTCATGGGTATACTCCATGATGGTTGCACTTACTGATGAAGTAGCAAAATAAATTATTTGTTGTTTCTCTGTTTAGTGAATCTGCATAGGAGTTAGTCATACGACTCCCGTACTTATTTACTGAGGGAATATACAACAGCAACCATTTTCAGCTTAATTAAGGAGGAAGTGCAATTTGAGTTGATTAAACATGTCGTGGGAATGATTGAAAAATGAGTTTAGAACAGGAAAGTGGGCGGTTACACTTTTCAAGCACATCTTTTTGGTCTCGTGTCAGAAAGCTTTAACATCTAAATTCATTATTGCATAATACATTGATACGATGCTCGTAATGTGTTCTATGTATCTTTTCTCGATCGTTGAAGTGAAGTGTATTCCAACGGCTGCTCATAGAATATTGATTACAAAACATGACAAGATTAGTAAATTGAACTAAAGAGCACTCCATGTTACAAGCTTTTTGAAGATATTGAAAATGAATATCTATTTGAGATAACAAGAACATTATCATTTGTAAATTCGAAACAAATGGCTCGAAAATCAGTAATGAATGTATTTTAAGGAAAGATAAAGTCTCTTATTGAATCTTACTTTCACTTTCATACGTTGATTGTTGGCCAGTTCTTTTCTTCTTGGCCAGTTCTAAGTGTAAAAAGCAAGCGTTTGTTTATGTAGTTTTTAGTACGCAGGCTCATATTTACAGAAGCACAAACATAATATACACTACGTAGAATTGACTTTATGGGGGAAAGAAGAAAGTTGCAATGGCAGAAAGCGTCACTTGAGTGAGTTCCGATGTTAATGCATGTATATACACGTACCATCATAAACCTCTTGCGCTTCCATCCAGCCGCCCTCAAAATCGATCCAAGACTTTGCTGGAAAACCTCGCTATTGTGCTCAATCTACTTTATATACTGCATGTAAAACTTTGACTAGGATTTTCACGTTCATTTGGTATTCTACACAGAAAATTTCTTCCATTGATGCTAGTTCCAATTCACTGCGATTAAAATACGTTATAGAGAATATTTACAAATGATTTTATGCTATATTTATTTATTTTTAGTAGACACGTCTATTTTCTTCTAGTCTATTTTGAATTTTATGGGACTGTTCCCTATAGTGTTAAAATGACAACTAGAAAAGAAGCAAAGTGTTTTGAATTTATGAATAGCAGCCCCCCCTTTTTTCAGTTTATTTATCGAACCATGCATGCAATGTAAGAGCTTGTTCCGTTTTGTCGGGCATTTTTGTTTTTCGACTAGAAAAAATGAGACCAGTTTCATCTCCAATGCAGAATATAGAAGCATATACAAACATTCGACTGTGCTCATCCAAGTAAATGAATAAAGTGGAATAGTAATCAGGGGATCTAAAATTCATGATGGCTCTTCTCTCTCAAAAGACCATACTCAATGATGGGACAAGCAACCCTGAGAAGGAACGGGGATAGTAAAAACAAGCAGAACTAACAAACGCTCCTTTATACTGTCATTTAGCTATTAGTACAGTATAGTATGTTTATATTAATGTTTGCTCCCGTCCCAAGCAATCTAACCGTTAGAAAGCTGTTAATATACCCAAAAGTGTGGAATACACAGATAGGCTAGAAATTTACAGTACAGACAGTAGAACTTCTTGGTTTCAAGTGCAAGTGGGTGTATTTTCCCTTTTCTGTCTGGAAGTAGGGATGATCATGATCAGGAACGCAGAGCTACAAAAGTAGTAAATGAGTGACTCTTTTTTGCTACTGCTCTTCTTCTGTGATGACAGTAATTGATGGGCCATTCCATTATGATCATCATGATTTCTCGCCAGTTACTGCCTCACTCCAGGATTTCTCGCCTTCCCCTCATTCCAACTAGAGTATGCTGCTGCAACACGATGATGGTCCCGTGCTGTGCTTGTATGTTTTATAGAATTCATTTGGCGACAGGAGCAGCAGCAGGCATCCCTTTTTCCGATTCGGATCATTCACTACAATTTGATCTCTCACAAAATATCAAATGAATAGACATACATACACTAAACTCTACAACTACGGCTTTTTTGCACTCTTCCGAGTCTTCAAAAGTAGAAATAGAGTAGCAATATGTAATATTAATAATTCACCACTCGAAAGGTTTGTTTGCCTCCATACTGCGAGGATGGTACTACTCGCATACTTGCTCTTGTTTCTCCATGATGCTCTAGTGTGTTTTGTGTTTGATTGAAATGCACAGTTTGTACTTCACAGCTTGTTTTATGTAGAGAAGTATCACTGTATTGCGTCATCATTAAGATTGGATGAGCAACAAAAAGTTTTACATGAAAGAAGTTTTTGATATTATTAAATTCTGTTGGCTAGGGGGAATGAAGATAGAGAACGTTATTTGACGACTCTCTTGTAACATAAAAAAATGTATCCCGCTGCTGGAGTGGGTATGGTTCATATTTCTGAATCTATCTTGAAATGAATTGGTTTCTAAACTTTTTGACCCTGCCCTCCCCTTTTATTATTGCCCTTTTTGTCAGATTTTTTCATGTATGCATAATATATTTCCACACTCATGCACATTCGCACATTTGAGTAGTATTGAATTCTGAAATTCGTTTATTGATCATCGAAAAAAATCAGAAATGCTTGGCTGCTGAATAGTTCGCATTTGTCCATTTATTTATGCATAATATATTTTACCTAACTGCTGTGAGTAATGGATGGAAACGGTATAATAGTGTATAGGTAGTTTAACCTTTTATATTAACACAAAAGACCGTTTTTGATTGATCAGTTTTGGCAATTCAAGTAGAACTTGAATAGAACAGCACAAGAAACATATCATCAGCTCCTCATTCAAACACTTCCAAGTAAAATATCCATCCTCAACAACCCAGGTAGCTGTCACCTCCTCATCATCTTTGTAATAAGCATTGCTCGCACAGTCATACACATGCGCTATATGTTCCTGCGTCGCTATCAACAACTTTTCTTCACGATCAACGTGTGTGTTGTGTGAAACTGTCAGAAGAATATGACGTACACACAGGTTGCCGCGTTGCAGTCGAAAAAAATCTTCTTTTGACATGTCTTCTCCTTCACACTAAAGCAAAGCGCCGCTTTCTGTGAAGACCCTCGTTGAACAATGAGAATACCTTACTGTCGTTGTTACTCACACTTTATTTCATCTCTTGATATGATATGCAAAGAAAAAGTATACTCAGTTAACTAAGCATGCATAAAACGTTGTTGGAGAGAATTCCCCGGTGGCATTTCATGTAATATGTGTACTGCATATTATATCGCTATTGAAAAACTGACAATCAGTCAAATTCGATTTTCAGATATTTTCATTGAAATATGTTTCTTGAATTGTCTGAATTACTGAAGCAAAAGGTATAGCACCCAGCAGCATGTGGAATATCATATAAAGTTAGTCTCGTGCCTTTGAGATGGTTAAATAGTTATACTGAACAAAAAGAGCAAAAAATTAAAGCATGCATAATTTACCGTGTTCACTTCTGCAGTCATTCACTTAAAGCAGTCATTACAAATCATTATCAACTTTCATGCCATCAGTTGTGTCATTGCACGGAAGAATGAAGCGCAATTTCAGCTGGTATGAACGTGAGGATGATGGTGTGCGATACGGGTGTATACATAGAGATGCGGAATAAGATCAACTAAAAAGAGCGTCTTGTGCACGCTACGATTCGCAATTAGACCTCCAACAGTCAACAAAGCGTTGAGGGCATTTCATTACCATTCAAATTATCGGGTAAAAGAATGTTTCAAGCAAAATATATACCTTCAAGTCAAAACACTCATCTGTGAAACATTTACCTGTTGAAAATTGAATAGAATTTCTCGCTTGAGAAGAAATATTTTTCATGCTCTTCAAAAAACGACAAGACGAACTTCATGTAGTTTTGATACTGTGTTCATTTTACAAGTAAGGAAGTGGTTATTTGCATTGGAGTATAAGCTTTGAAGAAGGAACAAGCGGAGCAAAGCCTTCTGCCGTTTACTTTCTGGCTCACTTCATTTCCCAGCGTTGAGCCTCATCATCACATCATCGCGTTGTATCATCCTCCCTCAAAGTTACACATTGTTGCCTCATCATACGATTCTTAATATGAAACGAATCTACAGTGCGCGAGACTGGGTGAGAAGACAATGCAGGGACATTAAAATGTGTAGTGTAGTGGCAGCAAGGCAGGAAAAGTCTCTCTATGAAAATCGTCGTTGCGGCACTGACCACAGGATTCGGCAGTTGTTGAGAAAGGAAGAAAGAAAGTCATGCTATGATGAGTACTCTAATGATCCCCTTTCGAGCATAATATACTTATTTTTTTAGAGAGAATGATAGATCCCTGCAGTGGAACGCTGTAAAAAAGTATCATGTTTCTTATTGTTTACTACAAGGCAAAATGCATACAGATAAAGTTATACCTGTGATGATTACGATGAGTGATGTTTTCTATAAACATTCGGCGATTTATGGACGCCTGTTAAGAAAGCTGACAACAGCGAAGAAAAAGGACAAAGAGACAGATGCAAGATGCAACACACTCTGCTATGAATACACACGAATGTGTTGCATTCAAGAAAGTGTGCAGTTGTAATTGATACAAGTGGGACTAACTAAACATGATGTATCACCAACTCATTTTTCATAAAACATTTAAAAAGAATGAGCACGTATTCCTATGCATGTGCACTCACATTCAATAAGCAACAGCGTGTCCATCCATAAGCCTTTTAAGTGTGACATGTCAACAGGACAGCAACTTTCATGACAAATAACACCGAAACCAATGCATAGTTGAATGAAACCCAATCTTTAGAGTACATAGATTACAAGCACGTAAGCAAAATACACAAGTAGACGGAGAGAACATTATGTAGTTCAATCCTCTTGTGTTTTGTAAGGAATAAATAGTGTAGTTCGTGGGCCATCTTTATGTACAAACCCAAAAAGTTACAAATGAAAACAGCACTGTTGACTGTCATGTAAGTTGAATACTATAATATTCGGTCAGTTTGCAGCTTCTTCTTTACCTGCCTCTGCAGCATTTAAAAAGTATAAGTATTTCCGATGAATTTACAATGCGAGACACAATTCTATAAAATTGTAACCATAAGTCAAGTATAGAGAAATGGATAAGAATTACACATAAAATGGTGTTCGCTATAAATATATACAAAAGCAATTGAAGTATTAGCCATGGGAAAATCCTTCTCGTTTACAATTAGATAATCATATCTCAACGAGAATTTGTACGAGAAGCATGTCTGTCTCTTTACCAAAAAAACTCTTGCTGTGTTAGACTGCATCATTCTGCAAAAGCGTATTCCACGAGTCTGTGGTGGTGACACGAAAATGAATTGGTTATCTTCACGTAGTAGTAAATTTTCTCTGTTCATCGTACGTTGGTTTGAGTGAATGAATTGTAAAATGTTATTTTAAGATTGTTTCTTGTACACAACACTTGTAAAAGGATTATACCATTTGGTTATGTATGCATAATGTATATAATGATAGATGTAATTTTCCTCGCAATTTATTCAAATAGCAACTGAAGTTGAAGAGTAGGAGATGGGCTATTTAATAATACATAAGACATGAGTGCTTTTTAACATGCGTAAATGTGTTTTCTTATAATATTACCTACTATCTACTGATACTAATGTTTCACTCTTTTATAAAGTTATTGAGAAGTTTTGGAACTGATTATTATGAAGAAGTACGAGGAGTAAGCGCAAAGGCGAAAGGACGATACTTTTTGCGCTTGTTAGCAACGAGTTGACGCATAATATGTTTGTGAAAATGATGAGAGTGGGATCATTTCCGTTTTCTCACATTGATATAATTCGTTTGGTAACATCAGTCAGGAAAATAGCAAGTAACGATAACATAATATGTAGTAGTTAGCAATCTATCAAAATGCCAATTTGTCAGCTCAGTCAGCGTTACCATATTTTTTTTCAATTTGTATCACAAAATAATATGTAAATATTACCTACTTAAACACGAGCTACAAATGGAATGTAGATGACTGAGACTGTGAGAACACTAAAACGGAACTGGATACGCGATGTTTTTTCCAGTGAAGTTATTCACTTACGAAACTGCTGACCCAGATTGTCAACGCAGTTTAACAATGAAGGTCATTAACTCGATGCATTTTTAACATTGAAAATAATTTGCTTTGATTCACCAATATGCCCTGTTTCCATATTTGTTTATTATGTATTAAGTATATAAAATATTGCTTCGAATGCTATCAATGATTTTGCACGATTAAATATGCTCAGTTCTTTATATTGTATATTCTTTGTTCTATCATACTTAATTCAATCTAAAAATCTTACATTGACGATTGTAGAATACTGTATCAGCATACATATCAGTTGGCTCATCCAATAATTATTTAGACAACCAAAAGTTTCCATAATTTCTTGTAGAAAAGTTGTGGTCACTCATTGGAATTTTGTATTTTTTAAGTTACACTTTTCTCCAAGCCATCTTAGCTTCTGCTAATGCACATAATATTACTAACTATTATTCTCGAATAACCAAGGGCAAAAATGCAATAGTAGCCACTGCAGTAAGAAGTCATTGGTGTATTGTAACAAAACAATGTAAAATCTCATAAAGTATAAACTAAAGTTCGGAGAATATCGTACGACTTCATGTGTATAGAAAATGCAACATGCAAATAAGTAGTAAATCAAATGAGCTCTCTGTCCCGTAAAAAACTGGTTCGTCCCAATCCCAAGTCAACTGAGAAACCACAATTTTTGATAAAAAGTTCACTCTGACTGCATTTCTGCCTTATGTGAATTCACAAACGAAGGAAATACTTTTTTTGTTACTATAATAAACCCTATGGCACTTCATTTTTTTTGTAAAATGATGCTTAGTAAAAGAGTTCATGATCATTTTATACGCTATAAGCTCACTGTCAGAAACAATTTGATAGTTGATATTGATGATAAAGTATTGAAACTAAAGAAGTCTTATATGAAAAGAAATGAGCGATTTTATTATTATTTTAGAATTTCAAGCAAGATATGCACTTACGTTACGTAAGATTGTCATGATCTGAATTTTGTACATGTGTACAGCATATAATTACGGGTTTTCATTTTGATTTCTCGTTTCGCATAGATAATTCAAAAACCCAGTCATTCTGTGGTTTCCATTTTTGATGATGGAAGCTACGATGCTATTCTTTGTTCGGTGAAGGTTGAGAAAAAATAAGCTACTAGCTCCTTTTTATTACCTTCTCTGATAATTCAATGGGAATCTGAAGAAATCACAACATGAGTGTGAATTGAAAAGTTGAGCATTTTTTGTATCAAAATTTAATGCGGGAGTATTTTATAAACGTATTATTGCAAAATAATTTTTTTTACAAATTTTGAACCAGTTTGAGTTACTAAATAGCTTTTGTAACAATAAAACCACATACTTTGATAAAACCTAGAAATCACTTGCTATCGCGATAAAGAAGCCAACAATGGCTTAGTTTAATAGACAGCTGCGTGAGAGAATGGCACTTTGAGTAAATTGAATAAGAGCAGAGTATTTTGGCAAATATTTTTCGCTCTTGCATATAACGTTATGACCATAATGATCGTTTTGTTGCTGAATCATTAGCTAAATTTTCATACAATCGACACTTTGAATGTACGAACGAATGAATGAATGTTACATACTTGCTTCGTAATATCTCACACTCAAAAGTGTTCAGTAAATAATTATACGAATGAAACACACATAAAAAATATTTCTAAACTTCCACAAAAAACTTACCTTTTCCACCAAAAAACCAAAGGTGGTCGGCGACGATTTGTGAGAGCTCTGTTGTTGCAAGGCGGCATGGGCACAAGTACTGGGAGCCGAAAACGAGAAAATTAGAGAGGCAACGGCCGGAAGTGGGTACTCTCTCTCTCCTCCAAATTCGAGATCCATGTAATTTCACATCATCTCTCCATTTCTTCTCTTTTCCATCCATTTCGGCAAAACGGAGAAGGCAGTAATTTCAGGGTCATTTTGTGAGGTGTTAGATCACGCCCACTTGTTTAGACCAAGATGAAAGAAACATTACCGTACCGTACCAGTATATCATCTTCATACACGTAAAAGAACGTTCGGGGAAAACAACAAGAGAATGATGTAAGGAAGTGGCATTGCCACATTACATGAACTACCATTTGCAGAGGCACACATTGACTTCACGCCATCTAAAATGGCATAATACTATGCAATTAGTAAGCAGAAGCGCCAAAAGAAACAGCAAAATAAAAAAGCAAAAATATGAGTTGTAAAAGGTGTGCAATCCTGGATATACAGAGAGCCTTAGATAACTGAAACGTTATTCCTTTCATTCATGAAATCATGCAGTCTAATTCAATTGGACAGATGCAATACAGCGAACACAGTACACGAATGATAAAGTGGAATATTGTTTCATAAAAAATTATTCCAAAAATGTTTGAAGGTTCCTCTTCCGTATATCATTTATGTATGTAATCATAGACAAGTTTTCGTTTTTACTTGCTGTGAAAGCTTTGTTTCAGCTTGAAAATATATCCTTAATAAAATTTGTAATGTCGATACATCCATGTAGACTTGGTGTAAAGGAAGACGTAATTTGATAAAGATTGCGTGAGCAGCTTCCATCAACAATGAAATGAATTTTACCTGCTTACTGTTCGTTCCCTACCAACTTTCTGATTATACAGGAACGGCAGACAACAGACAAACCGCCTGCCTGGTGCTGTCGTGTCGATCATCTTCTTTGTCAGTGTCGTTAGAGAAGAATCTGTCTATGCTGTGCAATATTAACTTTAAAGTGTTTAAAGTACTTCCACTATCGTGTTTATATCGAGTCTTGTATTTATTATGTTGAAACAAGTAAAAATTAAGAAAAGTTTTTAAATTGCTTGTACAACATGATTATTCTGCATTTTCACATTGCTGCACTGTATTTTAGTATACATGCATATTTTGTAATGAATGCGTACATAGAAAATTAAATGCCCTACTAGAATTACCGTGAACACGATGAGCGTTGCAAGTGAAATAAGTTTTCCCAAAGCCATAATCATTTCATCATGAAACGGAAGTAAGGTTTCATTTTTAGTAAATTTGATACGAGCATGGAATTCTTAGGAAACATTTTTAATATGCACTGCCCACGTAGGAGTGCACTGCATATTAACTTTCATTCTCTGCCTGAGAAACTCGCTTTCATCCAGTCATTATATATTAAGTGCGTATCATATCGCACATTACGATGAAAAACGTGCAAGCTCTCTGTTGGTGAGTGAAGTCAAGAGCTCTAGATTCATGGCCTGTCGACTCTAATCAAGTCAAGTGAGATGAGCTAATGAGAATTATACCCGAGAGCAAGTGAAACATGGCATGGGCTTTAATTGCGTGATATGTCATAACAAGAACAAGTATGATGGTGACGAGAAAGGGTCGACATGTATAATGAGTACACAGTCGACAAAAGTAAGTAATACATACTTGGAGGCAATCTGTTTTTGTTCTGTTTTAACAAGAAACAATGTACAATATTGTTTACACTCTCTGGAAGCCGATGGCCCTCAACAGAACAAGTGATGATGATATAACACTCTTACTTTATTTACCTGCGCTGCCCCCACTCGCAACATACATCACCTTTACTTACCTAACGTATTTAGCTTTCTGATAATAAACATATCATATTCAGAGTAGAGCAGTAAGGTACTCAAGTTTATTTTTGTAAAAGTTTTACTGCTCTTCTGGTACTGCACCTCTTCTTGATACACTTTTTCTTCGCTCAGCATGAATTTTATTTGCTTATCCGGTCCCATTTTAAAATTAGGCTGGTTATTAAGAAACTGTTAAGAAATTTTCTGAGAAAAAGTAGCTTTCTTCACAAAATTTTATGACTTTCCTACTGCACATCTCTCTTTGTCAACAATAAAACTTTAGCATAATGCGTATAGCTTCTCATACCACTACCGACCTGCTTTTCTTGTCATTGTTATTACTAAATCTTATTCTAACAAAATTGTTGACAAGACTTAAGGGAATTTCTAGAAGTGCGAAAATATCATTGGTTTAAAAACTTAAGAGCTTTTCAGTAAACGTTTGCTCACTTTAGTTATCACTGTAATAAAACAATAAAAGTGTCTTGCTGTGTGTGACTTGTGACGCATTCAGTTTCAGAGCTGGTTTGAGAAGCTATATTTTTGTTATGAAACCCTTTTTCGTTGACAAAAGGAACATCAAATTGATGATGGTACACTACTAAGGAAGGTGCTCATAGTATTTAAGACAAGTATGTTTGGTTGTTATTGTTAAGATGTATCCATATTTCATTTTATTATAGGCCTATGTTGAGCTTTAAGTGTGCTCATCACAAAAGGAATGGTAATATCTTATTGGTAATGTTTGGACAAGCCGTACATAAACAAAACTATTCAGAAGAAAAAGGGTCACACTCCAAGTGGTCTCTCGTTCAATGCAATAATCTTAAGAGGCATTCATCATACAAGTAAACCATTTGGATAAAGTGATAAATGCTCCTACGCTTTGAAAGCTGCCATTGTAAAGTTTACACGTATAAGCTTTAAATATAGAAGCAAGTCTTTTTTAGAATGAAACCTTGAAGAGCTTGTCGTATTGTATGTTTTAATAATAATGCGAGCGATTTATTCGGCTCGCTGAGTTTCGTGTGCTTTATCCGATTTTCGGATCAGTTCGGTCAGCCTACACAGGAATTCGTTCTAAAACTCTAAAATATAGCGTAAGCTTCTTGTAGAACTTTAATTCAACTAACTAGAAGGGTTTAAACAAGCCTATTTGAATGAGGAGACAGTTACCTATGACACGAGAAAATAAGTCTTGGGATATCTGGAGCTCCCCAATA
>JAQIXX010002271.1:0-25705 GCA_034700605.1 Willowsia nigromaculata
CTGTAGTTGGGTCTTATTGGTTGCGGTTGCTGTACCGTTGACTGCTGCTGAGGTTGCTGTTGAATCAAAGTCACTGGCTGTGGTTGGATCTGTTGAGTTGCCCCCTGTGGAAGAATCGTCAATTGCCTGGGAGCTTGCTGCAGACCCTGTTGTGCTTGCTGCATTACTTGAGCTGTCAACGCTTGAGTATTCTGAGCCAAGATTTGTTGTTGAAGCATATTTTGCTGAGAAGTGGCTGTTGGTTGATGAATCATTTGCACCTGCTGCTGATGAGCCATTGTTACTTGCTGCAATTGATTCTGTAATTGCTGTTGAGCCTGTTGTTGCAATTGCTGATTTTGATGCTGTTGCTGAGCCTGAGCTTGCTGATTTTGCTGATTTTGATGCTGCTGATTCTGGTTGGCGTTTTGATTTTGAGCAGGCTGTGGCTGAATCTGCAGTGGGGGCTTTGGCTGAAGTGTGGCAGGTGCCTTTATAGAGACCAGGTTACTTGTCGCGATTTGGGGCTGAGCTTGGGACTGACCTTGCTGCGACTGCTGCTGACCATGCGTTTGCTGTTGCACTTGCGCTTGCTGCTGCGTAACCTGTTGTACTCCATTTGTGGTCGCTGAAGAGATGGAGGTAGCTGGAAGTTGTCCAGCTGTCAACGCTGTGAAAAAAATGTCAAAAAATTAATAAATGTACTTTCCACAAACTTTTTTTCCAAGTTTATATGTCATTTTACTGGTTATACATCAACGTAATTAGCGACTTACGCATTGTGAAATGCTGATGTGTGCTTGTATTATTATGGAGTGGTTGCTGCTGCTGAATGAACATTTGATCTGGTTGCGTTCCTCGTATCAAAATCGGATTTTGATTTAAGAACTGAGGAATTGCCCATATTCCTTGAGGTATTTGCGCTGTGGTTCCAAGCTGCGGCTGTATTACCTAAATATAACATTAGAGAGAAATACAAGTAAAAAATGAGGTCAACTATTTGCCACAAAAAGCAGTGCCACTGCATACATCCTGTGTAGTGTATGTGTTACAAACATGTGCCACGAAATACTATGTATTTCCACTTTATTCCAGCGTTAGCGTTGTAGCATTAACTACCACAGCAGTTCTACTTCAGTCAGTGGCAGCAATAGACGTAACAGCACTGGTACATAATACAGTTATTCAATTCATGCTATATTTTTTACCTTCTGCATCTCTCCTGGCTTTGTAGTTTGCTGCTGTTGTAGTATTGAAGGATGTCCAATAATATACGCTTGGTTATTTGACGCACTCGTTGGAATAGTGTAGCTCGCTGATGTAATTCATGCAAAACAAACGAAAGTTTATGTCTTAGTCAATATAATCGTTATCATTCGTGCTTCTCGGAATACAGACAAAAGTTACGTGTGTCTTGTCTTATGAGTGTTGTTAACTAGCTTTTGGAAAAATAATCTCCATAAAAAGAGTTAGCTCTCAGGCTTAACTTACTTGCAGCTGTGAACATGTGTGGTGTGCTGAGTTGATTTGACTGTAGCGTTTTTCCGGCAGCAATAACCTATTCACAATAAGTATCAATTAATATTTTCATAAGCGTTCCATGAATACCTAATTAAAAAAGGCTTTTCTCGATAGCATACATTGCTATTTTGTGAAATGTCTACATAATCTACATACCTGAATCGATGGAGTCAACTGAGCCTGCTGAAAAAAGTTTAATAAAAGCTTTTATGTAATAAAGCTGGCTCAGTTGATTCTAAAGGCTGCTAATTTTTTATAATGTTGAGTAAAAAGGTTACCTGTAACTGGGGATTTAAGCCAGGATGAAACGCTATATTCCCAGGCATCAGCAATTGTCCCTGCGTGTTGTAAAACTGATGGGGCATCAGAGTAGGGTTTTGAAGCTGTTGTTGGATAACCTGAAGGGGCTGCATCTGATTTGGATTGCCAGCTTGGTGAGCTCCTTGGATGGTAGTCGTGGTGGTCGACTGCTGGAGCTGAAGCTGCTGTCCAACGCTTTGAGCATTCTGCTGAGCCACTGAGGTGGCAGTGCCGCCAGAATGTGCTTGAGAAGCCATGATTTGCCCGAACGAAAATGAATTTCGAACAGTGGTTGAATTATTATATAGTTGTGCTTGCACTTTGGTAGCTCCAATCGACATAATACGGTCAAATATTCCCTCACCCTTCTGGTTTTAATGGAAGCCCCTGCAATTATTTAAAAGAATAAGATGCATTAGTTATAAAATATTAATGGTTCAAAAAACTTATGATGACCAACCAAATTCTATATCCTTTTAGCGTATCACTGCTTATACATATGACAAATTCATACCATAATATTGATTTCCACTTGCCAGTGTCAATTTAATTAAAAGATCAATTCTTTATTATGACAAAACTGATGCACAGCAAAATAGCATGCCACCTACGCCTATTTTTTGCATAATTCATGCACATTATGACATCCTTAGGAGAAATGATATTTTCCGAGTGGAATCAAATGAAACGTTAAGTATGTAAAATGCCAGTGTGCACTAAACCTCGATATTATGTATCGTACAACAACAACTTTTTGTGGCTTTCGGTTCAGAGATGTTTTTAAAAATTCACGGAGTTACTGAAGAAGCATAAAGATATATAAAATTGTCAAATTGGTGTCACCACAATGTAGTAAAAAGATATGCACAAATATTTGAAACATGCATAATGGAAATGTGGAGAAATTAGGTCATCGTCATGCAATGCAATAGATAGATTCAAATACTTTTGGTAATTTATCAATCATGATCAAGCAGAAAAATCGTGATAAACATTGAACAGATCTGAACATCCAACCAACATGTCAAAAATGTTTTCATACACATGTAATTAGGAATCAAACCAACTATTTTTTAGATGTTGAAACCTTGATACTTGTTACCTATCATAATCAGTACCCTGTGTAGAAATGTCAATATCAAAAATAGGCCCTATGAGAAATTCCTTCCTCACACGCATACAATATTTCCGATAAATTTCTACATCCTGCCTGAGAGAGTGGAAATATTGATATTTATACTTTTGACTTGATAATATGTAACTGTAGAACTGATAATTACTTATCCTACATACTACTAAATACTTTTATGGTTATTTCAAGCTAACATGTTAGTCGAATGTATTGCGAATGCATACAGTATGGCATGGCAAATTTATTAGGAAAAATGAAGTTTTAAGCCTGATTACTAGATCATCAGTCATCACTCAATTAAAACTTTAGAGATGCATGACAGGAAGCTCCGCCAAAACTGTCGAAAACTTAATTCTGTATTATTACGACTTAATAAGCTAATTCCAAGAAAAGAACGTGTACACGAACCTTGCCTAAAAGCTATTGAATGCATATTCTTCTAATGACTATTTAGTAATACCTTAGTCAGGGTTCCCTTCACTCGCTATAACATGGAAATATTGTATGGTTTCAGCTCATTCATCAAATCAAATGAATCGTTAGTGCTTGTGGGCCACTGCCACAATCTATTATCGACACGTTAAAAACTTAATTAAAACGGCGCATTGCGTGCAATTATAGAGTAGACGTATCCCGACAAAACAATCTAGCTATAATTATAAAATATATCTTGTACCTACGGGTCTGCTTAATGTCCGGTACCTATTTACACAGCAGGTACAGTATGCTTTAACATCTGTCAGGTCATATCATAACCATAATCACCTATCACCTCACATGTCTGACGAACTTCCCAAACGTACTCAATTCATGCAATTGCGTCAATAACATAACGTTCACACGTTATCTTCATTTCTCCAGAGAAAAATGCATCGTTCAGTAAAAAAGATTAGTTGAACGGTGACGGCAAAGGAACAAGGAGAAGTAGTCATTGTACAAGTGTAACAAATGGCGACAGAAAACCGGCTGCTAACCAGAATCTTAGGTTGGTTTTTTGCCAGTTTGTCAGTTCCAATCATAACTACAAAGAATTCGTGTATCATATTATATCTTCGCGAGCAAAACAACTGTCCCCGAATGATTTTTCTCTGTCATGCGTCTAAATACATGCATCTAATAACACGTAATTAATAGTTACTACTACTTAAGCTTCTTTTATGAGCCTTCAAAACCGCCAGTTATATTTTAATCACTAAACCCTATACTTTATTACAAACAATGTAAAATGCTTGTAATACATAATATTTGGAATTTATTCCATTTCAGCCATTTGATGAACGCTCTCTGCTTGCGACTGCATATCATAAAATAGGGGTGATTGAAACTTTTACACTTTTACACTCACTTTTACATTGCACTATATCATCATGTTTTTGTTTGTCATGATAAAAAAAAATCTTATAATATTTTGTCATAAGCTTTTGCATCCACAATGCTTTATGGGGCAAAACAACACAACGATTCACAGTATGCCCATAATATCTATTGGAACAAGTCTGAAGTCAGATTCGCTAAACATGCCCAATGTCAATGACGAAGTTGCAGAACAGAAGTGGATCATGCTGTGTTATTAGATTCTGCTGTAAAAGTTTCATTTTATTGTCCATAATCATCCAGTAAGTGAAAATCCCATTGTTAAAGGATTTTAATCCTTTTTGGGAAAGGTCGCGTATAATGCCGTCAAAAAATACTAAAATGATTAAGATGTAGGTAATGGGATACAACTCCCTTTTATGACAATCTCAAGCAATTTGTAAACATATTTGTAATTAATCATCATCGAAATTATGATAAAATCATATTGATTTTATAGATGATTTCTGTACATGAGTGCAACAGAAACTGATAAGCTTAAGCATTGTGATGCCAAAAAACATCTAGAATAGTTTGATATTTGGGCCTTCAACGCAATGAAAAGACCAAAACTAATATGCTTGAAAGAAAGAAGTTTTTTCAGTGAAACGGGTGCCTCTCCAACTGTCCTTTTTAATGTTGCTGGAATCGGTCTGCTTTGATTCTCAAGCATCCTACAAACTTTGAGAGAACAGGAAAATGAAAGGTTACAGGTTTCCTGTCCATTTCTATTGATCGCAATGATGGATAATATATTGCTTAAAGGATCAGCATTTTTATTTTGTACGTAATGTCATTCCGGTATGACGACTGCCTGGTCCAAGGAAACCTAAACCTTTATCGATAGTCCTTTGTCAACTTACGACAAAATTTATTTTCGAGAAACGCTTCTAATTATGTATTATGTGAGATATCTCACTATATCCCACTTCTTGCCGTTTCTTCCCATATTACTTGTTGAACTGGGCTCATGCTTGAAGTCTAGTCTAGACCACACCATTTTACTCTGAGCCCGTTGAAGCATGCCACATATCCTTTGGATACTTGGATACCCCTTTATGGTACAGATACAATACAATACGGGAGTATTTCAAATGAAAAATCAATCTATCCCAGCCGAATAAGAGATTTCATCCCTATTTCAACCCTTTCTGTATGCATGTGAGCTTCCAATCTTTGAGATAAAAACAGCATATAATTCCATGTCGTTATATCTTCAACCAACCCAACTAGACTGTACCCTTTCAAGAAAACGAGTATGGGGAGCCTCAAAGAAGCTTCTTCGCACTGAGATGAGACAGACGAAAACTTGTTCTATCATTCTTTCAAGCCCGAAATAAAATCCAGCTAAAGCCTTCATCATAATGGTCTCTGTAAAATGAGTACAGCTAAAGGATTGACGTCGTATCATCAAGGTAGAAGAGTAAAAGACCTTCTTGGCAACCATTTAAATTCATATAGCCTCAGGCAGCTATCCCTCCAGTTGATTATAATTTCTAGTTTAAAGTCAGCCCCAGCTCTCTCTCTCTCTCTTCTGAAACATAAAGTTTTCTAGTTTTCAGCAGAGTGTACATAATAAATGCTAGTTATATAGTTGATTCAAACCCAAATTTGTGTCTGCTGTGTAATGAGAATACGACTTCTAAATGTGTACGCGTTTTACCCTCGCCTCTCACAGCGTGAACATTCTCAAGCGTTTCATTATTTTTCCAATTTAGATGAATATCTCCCAACCAATTCTAGCTAGCCATCACCAAGTTGAATCATAATAGTTATCCATCTTTGCTAGACAATCTACATCATGCATCATCAAATCATTGCATCGAAAACGGCCTAATACACAAGCTGCCCTTGAATTATGAATTGGAAGAATACATCTATATTCAATGCTTATGAGACCTAAGATTTCCCCATTCTGCTTACTAAACGTGTCATATTTATATCAATGGCTTTATTGTCCAGTTTATCTTTCCAGTTTCCGCTCCTGCTTGAGATGTCATTTCATCTATTTTTTACTTCCTTACTCTCATCAAAATGGATATTCGAATAAGTATCAAAAGTTACCACTCGATTTGAGATAATACAGAAACCTAAGACTTTTTGCATTCAAATCTGATTCTTTTGTTTTTATTCTCTCGCATGAGATTCGCTTTTGTTAGTACTTTTCTGCATATCACAGGTATGGTACATGTCCGTTCCACATAAGCAAAAAATGTAGTAGTATTTTCTGTTGTCTTTTTTCATCTCCTGAATCTATCATTTCGTGTTATGAGCCATCGTTTTTATTCAGTTTTATGATTTTTTCTCTTCTATGATGAAAAAATTTCAACTTTTTCTCTTCCGTGTAAGCATTTAGTGTAGAAAATACAGCACACGTTGTTAACTAACGAAAGTAAACATACTCGATGACTTCAACCAAGACGAACCAAAACGCAAACATGCAAGCTGCGTCAACACTGAAGTTTCATCCTGCTGGAAATGGTTTTCAAGATCATCATCACCAACCCTTTCAAATCCTACATCAAACGCACAAATACAGCTTGGTCCACTCATTACTCATCATTATTATCACCATCCCCCGGCAAGAAAAGAGAACTTCACAGCAAAACATTGCTTGGATCCAGAATGGATTCTGAATCATTATGTACATCCACTGGTGTCCTTATCTTTCCCTTGCTCATGCATGCACAGTACAAACTACACACACTGGGCATACATAGAAAGCAACTTTATATCTTTGGAGAAAGAGATTCATCTTCACCACTTCATATAGCCTTGTGCAGATACAACGTTTCATGAAGCACAAGAGATGTAATGTGGCTCCCCCAAAAAATGTTTTCTGTTGAATCTTAGTAATATCGGGGTAGTTGACTTGGCTTTTTACTTACTTGCTACTTTACTACCCACACTGGCCAAGACAACGGCTCAGACTCAATGTATATCAGTAGAGGGGATTACATTGCATTGAAGAATATGAAACAAACTTATGGGACCATACGTCTGCACAGTCCACACCAAAGCATTTTTTATTACCATGCAAGAAACAAAGTTTATATAACATACAGTAATGTTTGTCTAGCAAATACACAATTCTTTCGACGTTTTCAAGGAAAGACTTATGCTTAAAAAAATAAAATGAATATGAGCATATTATTTGCTCCTTCCTTTCCTTTCATGCGTGCTGCAGATTGGTGCTTGTAATTGGCAGTAGGGTGAGTTCAAGTACTATAAGCCAACTGGCGAATAACATCTATCGCTCATCATCATCAACATCATTTACCTAACATGTCATGTCATCAAAGGGAGAGCAACATTCCGATTCTCGAAGTGAACTTGCTTTCATGATAAAGTGAGCACACAGTGTTGTATTGTATGTCTTCCATGTATTTATGAATGCATTCATAGATCCATGATAAAAAGTACTTTTTATTATACTTGCTTCTCATTGTAACTTTTAATTCATTGCTTACCGTACATTTATATGGCTGGCCTGGTCAGTAAATAATAAACGAGCACCTCAAATAATATTCGAAATGCTGCAATGAAACGAACACTAAATCGAAATTCTTTACATGCAGATGAAACGATGTAAGTGCTTATAGAAAACCATTTTCGCGTGTGTACATTCGTTAAGCCTCTTTTTTCACATTAAATGCAATAAGGTTTCCCTGCGCTCTCTTAGTCAAATTCTATTTCTCACAATGGCTTGTCATATGACAAGCAAATAATGGGAGGTGTATAAAATTTCTGCTTTGTATTAAAATATTCATGAGGGGAAGGTATTCGTTGAAGATAGGGTTGCGTATGTAACTCGTAATAGAATGGAATCACTGAATCACAAACTCATTCTACCCCTTTCACAATGTCGTGCTGGCATGCTATAAAGCAGAGGTAACATGTTTGTCGGGTCGGCCGTCCTCGGTTGTTTTACCTTTCATATTCAGTAATATCGCTGGTGTTTGGTTCACAATACGCCAACTTGATTTGCTAAATGGTACCTCCGGGCATAAAAAAACGCAGTGAGCATAAAATGCAAATTATTCTAATGGACTGACAACACTGGTTAAAATGAAGATGGGAAAAGGTGATATGTACGTGGAATGCATGAAACACGTTCACCGTTCACCTTATAATATGTATGATTGCATTACTTTATACGTTAGTATTATGGGATGTACACAGTGGTACGTACCTTGTATGCCGTTCCAGGTGAAATAAGAATGGTTCATTATGTGAAAAATAAATTATACACATAAGCATTTTTGATTGACAAATCCATTCGTTTTTTAACTTTCATTGCTAATACGTACGATATATGTATACCGGCTGTGCGGCTACATGTGTTAGATTTACGCATTGAAAAAGCAAATTAAAAGGTTGGTTTTATATGAATACCTACTTATGCAATGCAAGTAAGAAGCAAAAAACTGGATGAATGAATCAATCATACTGCTACTACTGCAACATTTCTTACTTACCTGCAAACGAATGTACATTATGCAGTGTATTTGTTTGAAACGTTAAGCTAAGCGTCTTCTAATATCATAGTGTTTGTTGCTTTGCATGTTATTGCACACTAAACATATTTGTTGTATTTGGCTTGGGATTGAGAAGTTGATTGAAATTTACATGGTACTTCATTTTATAATTTTTATTGCATTACTACAGGCAGAGTTTGGTACATTGAGGTGCGGTTTTTACACTTTTATCATAACAAAGCTGCAGAGCCAACTCTCGTGAAGACTGGCTTTTCTTGGCTTTGGGGTGTTGCTTGAAATGATGACGACATGGGTTAGATGCTCCTATGGTATTTATGCTTTTAAGCTTTTCTCGATATGTTTGTGTTCAATTGGTTTGCTCATTGTTCAGTTGGAGTCAAATATATAATGTGGTGAGCTCATACAAAAAGGCTGTTACGAAAGATCAACTGACTACTCATATGTGATGTTTTTCCAGCAGAACAAATTAGTTACATGAGGGCAGGTGTAAGTATTCAAGGCAAGCCGAAACCCAAAATATCAAAAGTCATTGTATGATCATGTTAGAAATTGGCAATTTTGTGATGGGAAAGTGATGCGATTTTCAATGCAAAATGTCTTAACTTTTATGCAGAACTACAATATTATATGCTGATTAATTATAAATTATGGGTGCTGGATGATGCACAGGAGTTGATTCTTTAAATACTCCCGCCTGAAGCAGGTTTTGATACAAAGGTTTTGATGCAAAGGTTTTGATGGTTTGAACTAAGCGAATGTATTTTCATCATATGAACTATCTTTAACTTCTGTTTTAAATAACTTACTACTTACGCTTTTATTAATTGACAAAGCATAATCGTCTTAGTCAGAGTTATAACCAAGCATTTACATGACATATTTGTTAAACTGAATTCAGCAGAATATTCATTTTTGTAACTGCCACCGAGACCCCCACTCTTCCTTGAAATATTATAGGATGAAAACGCATCAAAAAATCCTTTTTGATGTAGAGTACCAATCAGTACACTACACGGTACAATTATCTTGTAGCAGCTTGCTCTATCAGTTTTATCAGTATTAGTACCATGAAAGCCACCCATCAGTACACATAATATGTACACTAATTGTCGATGTTCATCAAGGTATTATGTCCAGCTAGTTATCTTCCACCTCCTTTAAAAATTCAACAACATAAACCAACAAAGTAATGCTCATTCCGAGCAGTGCAACAATAATTTTACTTACATGTGTTTTTTACAACGTGTATTCTATTTAAATTATGTAACACTACAAGAAGATGTAAATAACAACATAACATTATTTTCCATTTAAAGATTTGACTTTTTTGTTAAGAAAAATACTTCATACAAAAGTACACAAAGATGCAAGCAGGGAATTTTGTTCTTAAAATGATGTTCGTGCATTAAAGGAGATGAATGATCCATCACAACCATGCACCGTCATCGTCAGCACAATCCCCTTCCATATTTCTTCCTCCTTATTCATGTGTAATTTGGATTTCTTCATCTCCTCAGATTAGTTATCTATCATACTACTCTAAAACATATGCTTTATACATAAGTAGGTACCTACTCAATTCTGCATTGCATCTCTATTTCAAATTTTTAACAAACATTGTCTACCAGTTTGTAATAAGCGGAAATTACATAAAAGTTTAAGTTCTAAGCCAATTAACTACACATAATATGTAATAATCTGGCTGGTGAATCCAAAGCATATTATTATCTGTGGTGTACATTTTTATTGGATGTTTAATTAAAAACTATTTTCAATATTTTGCATCAAATGTCAATAACACATTTCGAAATCTCTAATTAATTCAAGCAGAATGCATGGATTGATATATGGTTGGAGAAGACGTTAATTTTGATTTTTGTAAGGCAATGATAAAAGAACCGCAACCCGCAACATATCTGAATAGTTGACAGCTCCGGGTAACAATAAACTACCAACCAGCACAACTCACCGCACCGGCACCACTAAGACGGGAGCTGTTGTGGTTGAAGAAGCGAAAGACAAGTACGAATACGAAAATTCTCTCTGGGAGAGGTCTGAGAGGTGCTTGTTGTTTCATTTCTTTGTGGCTACAACGGTAGAGTATAGTATTGGCTGGCATCTTTGAGAAGAAATTTCGTGTCGTGTATTAGTGAAACCGGCAATGAAAAGGAAAAGACAGAGACACTCTTCTGTCGAGGGGAGCTTATTTAACCATTTTATCTGCTTTTCTACATTCATTAAACCTACACCATTTCTAAAGATGGAAACAGTTACAAGATACAAAGTAAAAGCGACCACCACCACTTGCATCTTCCCAGTTGCCACTTGAGTACATTATGGTGTGGTGAAAATCTTATGCTCTATTCTGATGTAGTTTCAAGGATTCAATAAACCGACGAGAAATAAAATGTCAAATCAAAACATGTACTTGGATAGCTTTTCCCCTTCATTTTCTTGGTATAGCGAGCAAATACAAGTAATGAGACTTTCATTCGTTCTTGCACGCTAACTGATAGAGAGACAACTCTTAGAATATTGCAAAGGCGGAACCAACTTTCATACATCTATTATTTTTTAAATGTGTATGCAAATGCACGTGTAGATGCATATCATACAAAGTAATCGGATGAATATAAAAACTGTGTAGATTACTTCAGTACATGTTTCATGAGACCCTCTGTATCTTTTGTTTTAATAATATATTATTCGTTGAGTAAGTAGAGAGTAGACGGGATAATTTCAAGAATATTTTATGGTTCTACGAGATTGGTTTCGGTAATCGATTGATTTTCTCTTATTCGATTCCCATTAAAATATATAAAGTGTATGGATCTTTATGTTTATACCTTTGCCTTTCACCTTATGTTAAAGTGTATAGCGTACTCTGGAAGAAAAGTTCATCTAATTCATACACACTTAAAGAACATGCATTGGTAAAAACTGAAAGAGATATTATATTATATCATGCACAAATTAGCTAATGTATCCTCAAATACAAATTTGAGGAATTATAACACTTCTACATTTTGCATTATTTTGATTTGAAATACAATTTACTGAAGTCGAATTTGAATTGTTGGCAAATTCGTGCATGTAAACATCGCTTGTTCATGTACATGTCTTACTTTAAGAGACCCACTTTTAGAGGGAGAGAACAAGGCTTCAAATAACAACAGCAACCTGTTAGAATTATTTATCAGCTTGTACGTTGTGAGCGTTTTGAGAGTGTATATGTGTTTTTAAGGGAAGCAACAATCTTCTATATTGTATAAATATCGGTATATAGCAGAGAGTATGTTATATGTTTGTTAATGTTGTCGGAAAAATCCCTTATTATTATGAGAGCGATAACTCTTGTGCTCCAAAGGATTTGTGTGGAGCAAAGGAAAAGAAAAATATCGAAAGCAAAGGAGAGGTTGAGAAAATAATGATGCACTTTTAGCTGGCATCAAATCTCCGTGCATTATTAATGTGAAAAGAACTTTTGGTTCTCTTCCTTGCAAGGGTAGAACTTTTCTAGTAAGTTGGTACGTACCATCTAGTCATCCTTTTGATGTACACTACTCCATTCTATATATACTTGCAGCAGCAATATTTTTTGTGCTCACCTTACCTTCTACCAATTCTACCGTTTTCATGCATGTACGGATAGGTGCAACAACCACTGTATGACATACGGAAACGAATCTCCAGTTTCCTCTGTAGTGCATTTTTATCACTAACCTAACCCTCAAAAAATCTCTCGCGTTTCATTGTGCTCTGCATTAATAATATACCTTGGATTTTTCTCTTCCTTCTCTGGTGCACTTCCCAGATTCATAATAATAATGATGATGATGGCAAGACGATCATTGCCGAGATTACCCACTTCTATACTCCAAGTGTATATGGTATGTAGTTTGTAGTACCGATTTCTTGGCATAGTGAAACTGGTACTACTTGAAGATACACTATATACATTATAATCCTTTCTTGCTTGGCTTTAGATATATAAAATGTGTTATTTATATGCCTACTTTTCTTCTGTTTTTATATCCATTTAAACTTGGTTGGGGAAACTATTACAGAAAGAAATTACTTCATTTGCTTAAGAAACTTTTAAAGAGATAATTTGATAATCCATTTAATTTTCTTAATGCACTAATGCATTGCATAGTTTGAATTACTGACTGTTGTATTCTGTATGTAAAGGAGATTCTGTCGGCAGTAATAAAATTTAGACTTGTTTCATTAAGTTCATCTTCCATCTTGATGTTCATCTGTAAGCATGGCTTGAGGTTGAGACGTTTAGCACATACCTCTAGTTCTGCAACTATGTCCAAACTCTCATGCGTAACGTCAAGAAAAAGTATAAAACATTCCTATTTTCATCCACACAGTTACATTCACGAAATTCCTTTGTAATGACCAGAGTATATACGGATGAAATCTTGACTGAGAATGCAATGAAAATGTTCACGAAACGGCAAAGAATGTTGGATAATAATATGCTTTTAATTCATCTTGTTAAAGTTCCCCCCTTCGCTGCTCGCATTCACGCAAATCTTGTCTGTTTCTTTTGCATTCCACGTGTCGCTCTCTCTCTTCCTCCCACCCTCTCTTCATCTCATCTTCGAAAAAAAAATCGTACAGCCGGTGATGCAGTTGGCGGAGAGGGTGATGTGATGATTATAATGAAAGTGAAATGATGGTGCCTGAGAGAACAGAAAGTTTTTCCCCATCTTTCCACTTCTCTCCTGGAAACGTGAGAACCCGGAGAAAAATTGGAGCTGCATGAAAGGAGCTGGCATTAGCAGGTTTCCGTTAAAGCAGCAGAACCGTTACATGCATACGAATTCGAACCAGCTAAACCCTCCACTCCACTGCTTCAATTTCCATTTATCATGTTCTGCTTGCATTACTATGTATCCCCAAAAGCTTCAGTCGTTCACTCTTGATAAACGAGCCATGCTCTTAGCTTATAGGAATAGAGAGACAGAGAGAAACTGAGATGAAACGCACAAGTTGCTGCTTGGCTCCGCGCAATACGCAAACGCGACTTTGCATGCAGCAAGAATTCTGTTCTTCCTGTTACGAAGCAAGTTGCTATGAAAAAAATACTTTTAGAGACGAGGAGAATGGTTGGCACGACATGAAGAGAAAAAGGGGATGATGATGAAAAACATACAAAAGTTGTAATATGCTGCTTGATGCTCCTGCTTCTCTCTTGAGCAACGATCTGGACAAAAAACTCACTTTTCCCTTCTGCTAGGGATGCTATGTTGTGATATTCCTCGTTACAATCGAACTTTGTGAGTAGGGATGGGATATGGATGCATTCGATGCCACCACCACAACAACCACCACCACCACTAGAGCCAGAACTCGCTTAATCAGAGTTTCAGAAAAACTGTTGTGCATTCTATACACAGAGCAGAGAAATATAAAAGTGAATGCTGAATGCTCACTCTCATCTTTTGCTTCCTCTTTCCTTCCGATTTTCATTTTACTTATAACTATGTGCAATAATGCAATATGCCTCGCAGCATCTTCTCACTCAATTTTCTTATCTTCCCCACCTTCTTTCGTTTTTATCCCTTCTTTATTTCCTCCGGGACCACTGCTCAACTCTCGAGATGGATTTATGCTGTATCTTTTTTGTACTAAAAGATGTTTGAAAATGTTCATTAGTGGCTCGAGTAAATATTCCCTAAGAAATTAAAATGGGGTTTGGGATGAAATTTGAAGCACTTACATTAGACGATATTTATGACGTATGAGAAATTTCTGGCATTTATCAATGGTTCGGATGTGCACCACAACAAACTTGTGGGAGGAAGTGAAAAGGCTTGGAATCAATTCTCATCATCACAAGATCGCAATCAAATGAACTTGTGGATCGATAAGGTTATGGAACTCGTTTTAAGCTTATTCAACTATTGGTTTTTGCTGATTGAATTGTACCGATATATTACAGTCATTATAGTGGAAAACTTGCAATTATGTAAATGAATGAACATGTCAGATTGATTGACTTTGTAAAGACAAAAAATGCGCATAAATTGTGTAGATAACTTTCAGTTCCAGGCGGATTTGCAACTTTACACCTTGATCGTTTTCAAGTTTACACGCTTTCCACTACGGAATCTCCGCTTCCACTGTTTTACCCACCATGAAAAACAGGGGATAGCAACTGAGCTTAAACATGCATGAAATTTGACCCAAGTCATCATTGCTTCAGAACAAGGTAACTGGTGATCTTAAAAAAGTCCGTAGTAGATAAGCATTATTTACAACAGCGAATATAGTTTAAAGTATCACACCTGAATCACATAATTATAAATAATGTTTTGCGAGTCTTGTGCAAAACCTTTTGATGAAAGTAGTCAATCCATTCTCTCCCGACTATCGAATTATTGGTAAAACATGCTTTGGTATCATCCTGTCGCCTTTTCATGTTGTCTTTATTACCTATTGACATTCCAAACCTCATATATCCAGAAGGATTTTTAGATGTCCAATGGAACATGAGCTCAATAAAACACGTAGTACATTGTAGTTGAAACTGAGGAAGACAAAATAAAATCGATATCGATTGAAATTCTTTGCAAGTCTGATATGCATTACATCAATGAATTAAGATGTAAAGATCGGCTTGTTGAAGCACTACATAGCTGTAGGTTAGACAAAACTGAACAGCAAATAAAAAAAATTCTCATTATGTTTGGGTTTGCAAATAATCCCACCTTTTCCTTTCTAAGTATTTTCAAAGAGTGTTTCTTTCTTTCACAGAAAGTTCAATACACAAGTTCCGGGTTGATACATTCGGATTTATAGAAATGTCTAGGGGATCCATGTGAGACCCTATTCAACATCTCTTATGAATTGCTTTCAAAGGCATAATCATGTGTGTTATGAAATATGGGGATGTAATATGTATGGATGGAATTCGTAAACCTCATCCTTAATATAAGAGCATGACATAATCTTTCTTTTTTACCTTTTCCTATCTCTTTGTTTGCTTTATGAAAAATATGAAACCTGTAATGATAATCGGGATGCAGAGACGTCCAGTAGTCACATTTCACCTATTGAAAATATAAAAAAGAATATCCATATGATTGCACAAACGATACGTTGACAGTGACAATTCGGTGAAATGATAGATGAAAGGGAAATACATCCGAAAGTATTTTTAAGCGTGCATTAAGAAGGAACAAATGAGTTGGCAGACCCACTGCTCGCATTTTCATTGTTTGCCCTGTACATGGTTTCGACATTCTTAATATCCGTCACATCAATCAATACCTTGCATAATAATGCTTACAACTTAACATAATATACAGTTTCGGAACTGTACTACCTCTTATCCTTTTACATGGTTGTAAATGGAATTAGCAATTTTGAATCTTGACCATGCTGATATTGCATACATATAATAAGCAAATAATTATCTGACCAACAGATCTACAGATCTCTACAATCACAGTCATTTAAACAGTGATGTGGATGAGAAAAAGTTTAGACGAGACTATATAAGGAACTGTACAAGACAAGACTTCCAATCTTTCACTTCAAATTTTCAGAAATGGCGATTTTAGTCAACGTGCTGATGTGCTTACACAATGCACGTGTTACAGCAGTTTCGCGTGTTCTGATGAAGTTTAGAGATTTTCTATGCGGTTGTAGTAAACAAACCGCTGACCTTTGTGTTTGTCAATATGCAATACATTCGGCCTTCCCTTTATTTCCCCCGTGTCCTCCACTTCAAGTGTTTGGGTATTTGACTAAAATGCAAGTTTTTAAAAATGAATACAAATGCACAATCGACTATGCATATAATATTCCATTCTTATTGAGCAGGGCAGACCATCCATCCACAAAAGTTAGTTTCAACCAAAAGAAAAAAGCCATCCACGTTTTGTAGCGAGTGCAATCATTTAGATTTGTTCGAAAGATGTTGAGTTTGACTTGGATGTAAAATATACGTTTGAGAATCTCCTGCAACTAGCATCATGATAAGCAAAGAAAAGAGAATGAACTCTTCCACACAAACCTCATATATGCATGCATAACATTCACATTTCGAAGGAGACAAAACCACCACCACTGCTCTTGTGCGTGGTTCACGGCTTTTCCCCATCAAGAAGTAGGTATACGTTGTACCATGTTAAAATATAGAAAGCAAACTTGATAATATTTTGTTGAGCAACCCTATGGTGTAGTTATTGCTGAGTTAGGAGTATTTGATCAAGCCAAGCCAGACCAGGCTGCCTTATTCGTTTTTTCTGTATGTCTGCTGAAATGAAAACTCCATGTGTACTCGTACACACGATGATGTGATGATAATACCCATCCTTTGCTCCAGCTAACATCAATAACAACTTTTTTTCATCAAAAAGAAGGGAGAAGCAGTATTCATTCCGTTTTCATTTCGTTTCTAGTTTCTGCCACACGGACAGACCCATCCAAATACCCACACGATGCAGTGTGCGTGAGTAACGGATAAGTTTTTCAGACAACACAAGTCCACATATATATAATACTCTCTTATGCTTATTCTCCTGCCGTCAAATAATTATATCCCAAAAATATAATGCCTACTTATACTCATCATAAACTTGTACGCATATTTAGACCAAGTCCTTCCACATAAAAAATAACGTACAAATAGTTAGAGCTCGAGACTGAGAAAAAAGGATGAGCTTGAATGGACTACCAATCCTTAATCAAAAAGAGAAAACATAAAATGTCCGTATGAAAGCTTATGGGTCATAGATGGATAACGTGTGCAGTGCAGTTCAGTCAGTTTCTTCTTCATTGTTTATTTTGTACAGCCATGCTACTTCTCCCACCACTGTTATAAACCCATAATACAAAAACTCTCAGACGGACGGATAGGCAGGAATATAAGTATGTTTTATTTATAAGAAAACGGCGATACCCCCTCCATGATGATATGGTACATGCTTTCCAATAGTGGTAGCATAGCCTGGCTGGGTATTCTCTCGTGTAAAACACCATCACACACTACTGTGCAGGCGGCTACACATGCAAAATGCTTCTGTTGAGAAGTGTATTTGCCTCCTTCTTGGCTCTCCATACATTTTAAATACACGACCATAAAAAATTAAAAAAACACACGTTACATTCCTCAACAGAAGTATCATATGTTTGTAGACGTCTGAAGAGTATTCATAAAAAAATCTTTTAAACGCACTCCGCAATGTGCTTCCCTGGTTTGGTGTATTGCCTGGCCATAAATCCACTTTCGTTTCAGTTGCCTTTACTCCTTGTCTCTTGGTCCATGTTCAACTCGTTTTTATTAGTATGCACACACATGACCAGAAATGTCTGCTATTTTAATGATGATGTGCCCATTGTGAATGTACCTATTAAGAGTTTTCCATTTTTATAGAAAAAAAATAGTATCAACTCTGCCGGTGGTTGATGATGATGACGGCAAATGAGTTTCATAAAATAATAATATTATATTATTATGTATATAGAGTGAGTTATTGCAGAAAAACAAGTCAATGCTCAGCATAGGTACGATGTTTTTGCAACCTGGGACATGTGTGCATTTTTACTCCTCATAATGCTGTAATTAGTGAGTGATGTGCATCAAATTAAAAGATGATATGAAGAAAGATGTATATCAGCAAGAGGTTTTTATGTTGTATGAAATCTTCAGCAAAAAATATTACATTTAATATTAAGGGTATTTTTATTACTTCTTATCATACAATCATTTTTACCATATTTACGTGGCAGTTTTGTCCTCTGGCGATTTTATTACATGTAAATCTTGTCTACGTGTGTTGTGCATTTAAAATTCACTTGAAACTCAAAACAGCGAAAAAGCGTAATAATAATCGTAAGAATTATGGCAAATGTCGAGCTTCCTCTCTTGTTCCTGTTCTTATTCCCCATCACTTTTCCTCCTCTACCGGCAAACGGTCTGGCGGTGTATAATTCTAAAGTTGTTTTTGCATGACTGCTCTCCTTTTTAATATGATCATCATGATTATTATTCCACCTTCCACCTTTTCTTGCAAAAATTATGTGTAGTATAAATGCATTAGGAGAGGAGAGGGAGAATAAAAAACTTTTGCTTGTTCCTGCTCATTAAAATGCTCTTTCTCGACAGTAATTTGTTTTAACACCAACTTAAATTCAGGCCATGCCACATCAAGCAATTAATGAGGCTCATCTGCAATTTTCTACCGAAAAATGTTGATTGTTATATACATGCTTACTATAAACTCGCAGTTCTTTTTTTTTGCGCAGAAAAATCTTAATAAGGTTAACAGCTTGCAACAAAATGTGATTTTCTTCGTCGTGCTTTTTGCCTGGGCTGATGAGGAGAAGGGAATACGTGCTCAATTTAATTATAAATTTTCAACTCTATAATTTTTGTTTGTGCTCACCTGATAGTTACTACTAATCATAATGTGTGTACTAATAGAACGTGATGTTTCTAAATTAAAGTCATAATAATAATAATATTTTATTGTATCATCCACTTAAATTCATCAACATCATCATGTGCACCATTTTATACAATATTTTACGAGCTTGTTATTACTTTCTTCTTACCTGACAGCTTTTAAAGCTTGAACCCCTTTTTGACTTTTCACCTCAGCAGCAGAGCCAGAACGTCAGTAGAAACCAAAGCAAAGGGAATCAGAAAGGATTGAAACAGAAGAAGACGCGAGACGATTAATGTAATTCTCTCGATTATACTACTGGCTAAAATTGCTTTTTGAGAAAATTGTTACACTAAAGCCACTTATATGATAATAGGAGGATCATCATCAAAATGCCCCTGTATAAGAGTCTGTACGCTTACTACACTTATGATGATTACGTTCAATGATTCTGATTCTCGCTGTTATTCCAAATGACTGCTGCTGTTGCAGCTATTATTACAGTTATTAGTGCACAGGTAGATATTCTTAATGATTATGCATTTCATATAAGAGCACTTTGATTTTTATTCATTACAATTTTACACGTTGTTATATGAAGAGCAGAAAACATTACATGCATATTATTATGTAAGTACTTCTACAATTGAATTACACTACTTGTCTTGTGTTCATTGCTGCTGATCATGATGATATTGCTGGTGAGTGATGGTGATGTGTGCAATTTAATTATTATCAGCAAAAGTGATTCACTAAATTACAAACGAAACGAGTATATTAAGCTTCCCGGCATGTACTATGGGTGTATTCGTAAAAGTTTAACCTGAACTCATCAAATAATTTGCATGTGGGAAAGGAGGAAGTGCCACTTTTCGATTTAAATTATGTGAGTATTTTACACAAAAACAACACAGACTGTGAATGCTTCGGTAGAGCCATGATTTTTGTTACATGAAATGTATTGCTCATTGCTACGATAATGGTTTTTTCTTTATAATTGGAGTGTGTAGCTGAGTTTACTGAAACGGAACTGTGAAGTGACTGATGATGAGAAAAATGGGTGGTAACTTTGGAGGAGTTAATAGAAAAAAGCGTTACTTTGATTATTAACGCAACGTGAGCATGTTATCATAAAACATAATACCCTCGGAGTTATAATTATTGTCAACTGTCAATCATCATATCAGTCAGAAGACAGGAGTTGCAGCATGTAAAGAGAAAAGTATAATAATGATAAGTACATGTACAGCTTGAAATATTTATTAAATAAATAATATTTTACAAGAATGCTGTGGTAAGCAGATAAATAATGAAAAGCAGTAAATAAAATTCTCTATTTCAGTAATTTTATTCACAATTTCTTTCATACATTTCCTCGGCACAGTGAATAGAATATGTGGGTGGGTGGTTTCGTTGTTTTATGTACACCTTGACTCGATGATTGACTTTCCTATTTTGAGAATGTTTTCACGGAAGGAGTAGAAAGGGGTAAAACATTGGTTTGGGAATTGTGATGAAATTGAAGATGATTTTTCAAGCTTTGGAAATATATATAAAATGGTGCGGTGCCACTCATCAATTCAACACAAGGGGATAAAATGAAATTCGACCCTATTTGTATTGTAACAGTCTACACAATTTCCTGAGTCATGTCGGGATCTTCATTCATTCACTCATGGTGGTTGTAATAATGGAATAGTGAAAAAGATCCGTGTAACGTAGAAATCACATTTCTGGAATTACATTATTCATGAGGTGTAGTGTGATGAAATTGGAAATCGGAAGTAGACTTATTACCGCAGTATGATCGTGTGAAGAATTCGTTGCTATTTTTTCCTTGCCATGTGTAGCCACTTATTTCTTCAAAATCAAAAGAATAATATAAAGTCAGTCCATCACACAGTGGTAACTTGTTTCAATCTGAATTAGCATCTTGTATTGATTGTGACATCGCGACTTTTCATCTAGCATGCTTTGCTATTGCTATCTTAGAGGACAGAAACTTATCATATTACACTATCGCACGATGTAGTTTTTTGCTTGGCTTCAGCGGAAGAATGAATCGCTATATAGATGGGCAAACTCACTTGCTGATACTCGCCGGCACACGGTATCTTGAATTTATCTTGATGGTTTGACCTTTACTCGAACTATACAACTGTATAGATCTTTTCCAAATCCAGATAACAAAAGTACAAAGTTGAAAGTACACCCATGCAAGATTCGAATATCATATACTGTTTACGATTACGCTGGCCACTATAGGTATTAAATGAAAACATTCAGCAGCATAATTTTCTTATCTTGTTCTTAGATTCGCTTTCTCACTTCTCATGATTTTTGGACTATCACCACAATGTTTCTGTTTTAACTACTTTCAGAGAAATGATAATAAAAAAGATTTAAAGCGTACTTTCCTTCTTTAATTACAAGATTTAGCTCTCTACCAACAAGCTAGGTTTTTCATTGCCCAGACGAGAAGCAGCAGAAGCTTTCATAATTTGCTTAATGCTTTAGAGCGATGACAGTCTGGAAGACGGTCAGTACACCGTAACTGTTCTTTGTAATTGTTGATTGCCATATTCAGTGAGAAAAACGACGTGGCTAATTGTTACATGGAAAGTCTTATTAGCAGTAAACACCCCCTTCATTATTCTTCTTGTGTATAAATACAGCAATCTACTACATGACTCCTTAAATAGCATGCATATTACTGGCATAAATGGACACATTACTTACCTTTTGCTATTCTTACCTTCACCTCGTCCATAAAAATGAACCACACGTTTTTACGTATTTCACGTAAAATAAAATTCTGAGAAAAAATGACCATTATGTACTGTGTTTATTGTACCCCCAAAGAAAATGTTGGAATAAAAGACGTAAACTACCTCTTTGAAAAGATGAACAATACCACTTAATGATCCCACTATGCTTATTCGGGTACTGATTATTAACGTCTATTAACTTACTAAAAGGGGGTTGTATTCCTTCCCTTAAAAGAAAATAATGACCAAAAAAGACCACGAGAGAAAAAAAATGAAGAAGCAGGTTGGTAAAATGGAAATTGATGATGATCATGATCATCTTAATAATACATCACATTACTACACGTTAACAATTTTCAAGATTCCTTTTCGTCTTTTTCCCTTTCTGAATTCTCACCAGCAGAGCATTCCAAAATATTACGTGTGTACATATGATGATCCCCATTGTGCATTATAAACGTATGTGTGAGATTGAGAGGGCTTTGTTCACTTTTAAAAAGATATTTAGTCCACTTGTTGAAGTTTTGTGTTGTGTTTCTTGCGACATTATTACCGACATAAATAATCATAGTTAGCTATTATGTTGACTCAATGGCCCTGTTTTCAACAACAGCAGCAGCACCTCAAGAATTCTTTTGGGAAAGCAGGTATGTAACGCATACCTGCAACAAAACTCAACCCAAAACCTGACTGCATTCCTCATTGTTGAGTCGAGCGGAGAGAAGAAAAAGTGAAGTAATAGAGGAGGACGGGATAATACGATGATATAACTTTTTCTTGGAATGCCTGTGGGTCTACCCCGTCTTCTGTTGCGCCTGTTGCAGGTTTGAATGATGATGGTGATGACCATGATGATCACTTGGTACGTATGGTATTTGGCATTTAGAGGTATCATCATGATCGAATGGAAAAGTTCACATCATATATGCGTTTCGCTACATACCATGTAAGCCAGCATAGGCTGGCCTATGTTGGCGTGTTGCCTATAAGTAAATCTTGTTGTGACGATTATTATTATGTATTTAATATCGAGCTAAAAAAGCGTGTGGACAGATGTACAGTTCAAGTTCAATGAAAATCTAGTTTAACATGTCAAAATGGAATGTGAGTTGTCTTTAAAATGGGTTTTATATAAGGTATGTGTAAGCATTAGTGCAGTAATTTCAAAACAAAAGGCAGTGATAAATAGTCAATGTTTTCAAAGGTGATGATGATGACGATGAGATTTTTCTGTTTATTTTCGTAAAGGAGTTTGTTGTGTAAGTTGATTCACTTGCATAGTTTCGCTGAGAAAACATTTTTGTCATTGTGTGTCCTCTCTCATTGTCACATAATGCGTTGCTCGGTGCTCTACATTGGTTTATTATTGGGTTTGTAAGCTGTTAAAAAAGGATGAAGATGGAGTGAATGGAACTTTATCTTCTGAAAGCATCGGGTTATATACGAGATGTTATGATGATCCCTTTGTGGGCTTGTTTTGTTAGGAGGAATGAAATTAGGCGTATACCACCAGCACAGAAATCGGGCATTCTCAATTCAGCAGCTCCCTTTCTATCTCCACTTACAACTCATTACGAATATCATTATGCGAGAGTACTTTTAAAATGTACGAGGAATCAAACAAAAAGTGTAGTAGATAAGAAGGAAATAATAATGGTGGCCTATTTCTTCCTGGTTTTAAGTTAGTGTTGATCACAATTACAACATACGTGACATAAACCAACGGAATCCATCTGCCTGCCCCTTTCAAATTCTGGCAAGTATTAAAACCACAATCTTACCCTTTTAGATTGTCTCGGACGTTATAGTTGAAATATTTTCTTATCCATTCTACGTTTTCCAGGTTTATGTTTTGCTATGAATGTTGAGTGTGTAACACAATATATGCTTTCATAAATTGTAAATTCACATGATTAAAGCAAATTGAATTTAACTGAGTGTAATTACTTGAATTCCAAAGCATGCATGCAAAATCTAGTTCAGACTACATAATATGTACATATACTGCCGTTGATAATAAAGTATAGTTATTCATTGATCAATAAATAATGAGCCGGCTGGGGTGGGATGAGCTCGCATCAATCTAAATTATTATTCATTTTTAGTTAAACTCCACCTTTCTTGCATAACAATGCTATTGACTCTTTCATAAGAATTAGGTTCAACTTTTTCACGTGTATTTTCATAATATTTGCTGTCCTCATATGCTTCAAAATAACTATGTACTATATATGATTATGCACTAGCTTACTTGTATCAAATTATGAAAGCATGCATAACATAAAGTCTAGAATGGTTGCCGAAGACAAAAGTATGCAAGCACACAAGTAGGCAATCAATAATAAAAACACTTCCGTTTATCAAGACTATTCAACACAATTTAATAATTATGCTACTACCATGAATGTATTCCAAAAAATAATGTTTTCCTTTGCACTTCTAAAAACAGTTTTAATTTTTGCTACCATAATCCTTCTCATTATCAAAAAACATTATAAATAACATAATATTAGTAACGGTTCGGTTAAATATCTGATACTATTGAAACTTTTACCGTCTTCACCTAACAATCAGTAAAAAATGACTTTGGCCTGAACGTTTATTGCACATGATGATAATAAATATGATAAATATACATACATGCATTACATAATATTTATTATCTGAGACGAGACACATTACGAATACAATACCGAGAACTGCCTGACCGACTTGAAAATTTCTTGTCATCATAATCTTTTATAATAAATTAGTCTAACTTTATATACATCACATAATTAAATTACGTTAATACTTTTTTGAAATTGATAAATGTATCATAACAGAAACAATTAACTGCTACATATTTTTACCAGGCTGCACATAAGGCCGTTAATAAATGCGCTATGAGATATCCTCTTCCTGTTCCGAGCAGCAGTCATTCATGTTGTTTCATCATTGTCCTCCTCCTCCTCTTCACTCAATACCAGCTCTTTTGAACTACAGTTTCTGGTCGACGAATCTGCAGAAATTGTAAATGCGGATAGATTCGAACCTGATGATGAGCTAGTCTCACTTGCACCATGACCTGCACATCCAGAGTTGGTCTCAGTCCCCTCCTCTTGTTGCATTCGTTTATGCTTTATACGTTTATTTTGAAACCAAATTTTTACCTGGGATAATAACAGCAAAAGAAGATTAATAGCAAAGAAATCTCTCGATGGATGCGTTCGCTAAATGAAAGGGATGTGAATTTAATTGGAATCATATTTGAGATTCTATTATGATGAAACTTGACTGTTGCCAAAAATTTAATTCAAATAAATCAGGTAACCTGATAAAAAAAAGTGCCAGTGTGAGTAATTGATCAAAATTGGACGCCCCGGCTTCGCACAGTATTTTATTTTCCCCCTTTGCCTGACAAAAATCAGAAACTGCACGTATTTTTACTTAATTTAAAAAAATATGTTTTCAACATTTTTTGCAACTTACAGAGATTAATCTAGGGGTAAAAATGGTTGTAGATTATGATTTTGGCAGTTATTTGAGTCTAAATCTTCAATTTACTGTTCAAAATTTGAAATATTAAGATCCCCGCCAATTTTAGGCATGTTTCGCTAAAGATAACTAAAAATAAAAATCAGATTCTGAATAAGCGTACATTTCTTGCCCTGGACCAGCTTTTGTATTTTGGTTATCTAAAGCGAAACAGTTTGAAATTTACAGTTAATCAGTGACAACCAGTGGAATACTGATTTTGTAAAT